>JZKD02S0423989.1:172022-183518 GCA_000966675.3 Picea glauca | reverse complement strand
GCCTCTGAAACCTATCCCAATGTGTTCATAGCATATCAATTAGCCAAAAATGATTATTCAATCACAGAAAACAAACATAGGCTCACCAAACCATGTCCTCCATCAATGAGGGCTTAAAGCTCCCTAGGGCTTCCTGGAACTTCAATGGTGAAAAAATTGTTGAAGAAGTCTTCAAATGGCTGTGAAAATGGCACCAATGGATCCAGCACATCCAAAAATCCATGGCTGGGCTTTTGCGACACCTCAATCAGTCAAACGATGAAGAAGTTAGGCCTCCTCCATTTTCCTCCTTCAAGCTTTGCTGGAACTGGTTCTACAGAACGCACCTATGTGTGCATATACGTAGAACACGCTCCAAAACGTGCATTTAAACCCAACACCGAGCGGTTCCGAATAACCGTGCAAACTATAGGATGGTTAGGGCACCTCTATCCCCCAACCGCCTAGCTCTCGGTCACCTGGTCCTGCATATGACCATGCGCAAAATAAAAAGGAGCTCCGTTCAAGAGGGTGAATGAAACAGTGACAAGTGTCTAACCACCGGTTGGTTGTAACCTTCCAAACCAAATTTAAAAAATCCGTGCGCATATGGTTATGGTCACATGTGGTTACATAACCAAAACATGGCTTAACAAATAAACCATTCCATTTTATGGAGGGCATATGATATGGTCATATGCATTGGCAATAGAACCAAGGGTTTTGCTTATGGTATAAAAATTCCCATGCAACACATTTAACATGGTCACATACAATATGACTACGGGTTACAACATACCCCGCGTGCAAGTTTATACATATGGTTATATGTAACAGTTATGGCATGAAACCACGGGTCATATGTTAATCCTTGCGCACCAACCATTACACCCCGCGCAATATGTATGGTCATATGCAATAAACAATGCAATCGTGGGCCGGGGCTAAGCCCCCCGGCCCGACCCCCCGCCAACATAACAATAAAGTAAACTTAAATATATTGAAAGCCACATACTTATCAAGTAACAATGTGTGGCCCATTGGCCGGGCGATCGATGCGAAGGCGTAGGTGGAGGAGAGGTCCAGGGGTCGAACCCCACGGCCCCCCATAAACTTTTAACAAACAACCATATGAACCAAAAAATGAGGGACACGTGGCGCCCTTCGATTGGGCCACGTGTCCTCATACCATTTGCTCAAAATCTGACACATGTCACAATCCAATTCGCCAGCAAACAACCATTAAACATGTGCCATGTCATCGCCACATGTGCTGCTGACGTCATTCGACATGCAGGATGCTGACGTCATCATGTGCCATGTGTCACCCTTCCAGTGGTGACACATGTCACCTCAGGATTGGCCAAACCGTATGCTGAAAAGTACAAAAATGCATGACACATGTCACACCCTGGAGTCGCCATGTGTCCTATATGAACCTGTACGGACCTGCCATGTATGTTGTACGGTCCTGCCACATGTCCTGTACGGACTGTACAGATAGGTATAGTCAGCATCAATTTTTTTGCCTGTTTGGCTCGGCGGACAGATCATGATAACTTCTCCATACGAACTCCGTTTGAGAAAGTAAATATATCGTCGGAATCAAGAAGACGAGACAGACGCAATGGCACTATTTTCGTCGCATTATGAGCACTTTGAAAATTGAGCAAAATTTTGCCCCCTGGTCCAGATTTTGATCAGATGTACTATTGCTGAAACTATTAATATTCAGAAGCCCTGAGGGCCAACTTTTAATAGAGATTAAAAATCACATATGTTGTTGTTTTTCTACGAACTATTTCAAGTGGGATGTATGTTGTTCACATGGGATGTAGGGACACACTTTCTGATAGACTATTTTGATGCAATCTGTGTTTCTCTTTCATTTTTGTTATCATTTCTTATGTTATTTTCCTAATCACATGAGTTGTTGATATATGTAGAGATATGATCTAGAATTTTTTGGTTATCTAATTGCGTGCATGTGTTTCTAAGTTTTCACCTTCATGACAACTTTCTTATTGGGGTTTTAAGTAGGTTTTAGTTTAATTACATCTCATTTATTTACCATAATTCACTCCTTGCTAGGATAGGATAGATTAGAAGTAGATTAGATTTATGTCATGCATTTACATGATATTCATATACATCTTCCATTTGCATAAACATCCATCATTCACCTTCATCGATGGAATGGGCTGCAACTTGTTAGCACCTGGTAAATTTCCTAGAGGTTGAAAAGAAGAAATTCACCAAGGTAACCTTAACCAACCGCTTTTAAAGCTGGGATCTAGCCCTTCCAACTTCAGAGAGGGATCTCTCTATATGATTTAGCTTTGTTTGATTTCAGATATTAGGCTAGTTAAGAGAATTATTGGTTTTGTTGTAAAGGGTTTTTAAAGTTGGTTGAGACAAACTAAACATCCATTGGGCTATGGGGTCTGTATTTAATCAAATCTGAGAAATAACCAGAAACGCCAAAGAAGATTTTCACAAGGCGAGGTAATACATTCACCGGATCTTTTAGTAATTAAAATGATGAATAGAAGAACAGGTGAGGAAAATAACTTCAATTAACAAGCAGTTACGAATTTCTTAATTGAAGTTATTAGAAGATAAACATTTAAATCTTCAGAATCGAAAACAGGGTATCAGAGATAAATCCTGCAACATAACGCTATTCGTAAAGATTAGATTCAGAAGACAAAATGAATACAAAGAAAGAAAACATTTAACTTAGAAAAGGACATCACCAGCGAACGTACGCAAGAATCTTGTGAAATGCCCCTTCTTTATTAATGGTGGATCTCCTAAAAAATGATACAGTTTGACAGCGATAGGGTGTGCGAATCAACAACCCTCAATACTTCGGAAACTAAAGTATTTATAATACAAAATACAAACGTTCCTGTCATAACTGATCAGGACGTTCTCATGCTATTTTTAGACTAACTAACTTAACTAATCAAAACTGTTTTGATGACTCAATACAACAATATGTTGAATTTCAGGGGTAGGCCGTTGGCGAGGTGCCTCCGCAACCTCTTCTGACAGGACATGTGACTGGATGCGACAACTCATCAGTTAATCTAGTAGATCACAAAACTCTTCCCATCTGATATGACCTGGCACTATGACTTTAAGCAATCTTCGGTACACTTCGTCCATGTCCATGTACTTAACAAATGTGAGCTTGATGACGAATATGTGCTTAATCTCATGCTGGATACTAATATCCAACTGCAAGGCATCCATGAATTCTTTTCTTGTGATGCTTCCCTGTATCCCTGCAAACTTAGAATTGTCCTTAGACACTTCAGCCAACCTTTTCTTATAATCAAGGAGTGTCATTAATTTGTCATTAATGACCTTCATACCAGGCAGGCCCTTCCTTTGCAGAGCATCTATCTTGTTGAAAAACTTCTGCACTCCTTGATCCATAACTTGAATTTTCTCCTCAAGCTGAAGCATGAGGCCCCTTTTGGTTAGAACCCTTTTGACTTCAAGTATGGTTTCTATCCTGTCCTCGATTTTCAATTCTTCGAGTTCCTCCTGGGTCTTTCAATTCAGGAACCTTATGATTTCATTAGCTTGCGCTGTCATGTCTCCCAGCTCCGTTATGATATTCTCCACTGCCTGCTTGCTCCTCTCGAGCAACTCATTTTGTTAAAACATAATTTGAACCATGGGCCAGATTTCGTTTATAGACTTGGAAATATCAGTCCACACGATTTATTTCACCTCTGCCAAAGTTTTCCCTACCATTGTCTATTTCTGGAGCTGCTGTAACTCCTTCTTGATTTTCTCATTTACCTGTTTCTCTTTGGATAGACTAGCTTGGAAAGAAGTCTTCAGCTCTTGGAGATTCTCTACTTCTTTCTTAAGCCTGCTGATTTCGGACTCTTGCAGGTTCATTCTCTCCATAGACTTGGCCAAGTCTGTTGCTCCCTCTGGTAGTGGTATTGATGCAGCAGATGGAATGGCTGTCACTATCGTTGTGCTCAATCCTGCGATTGGGATAGAACTCAATGGGATGCCTTCCATTGTCTTTGTTTTCTCTTTCTCTCTCAACAGTCTTTCCATCTCTGCTTCCATCTCTTTTAATTGAGCGTTCTGCTCCATGAGTAATTTCAGCATCTCATCCTTTTCACCTTCCTTTTCAGCTATCTCCTTTGCCTGTGGGTCTTTCGTTGGAGGGAGATTTAGTTGTTTCCTCAAGGACGCGATGTCAGCGTTTTTCTTTTTAATCATCTCTTCAGCTGCTTTGACATTCGCGGGGTCATAACCAATCTTGAGGACCAGCTCCTCTAATGTTTTGATTTTGTTGTCCTTTGCGAAAGACAAAATTTTCTCCATCTTCAGTTGGGTCTGGGAATTGCTCAAAGCTACCCGAAATTTTGATGCAGAGGCTATAGTGTGGGCTAGAGTGTGGAAAACCATCTCACCGGTTTGCTTGTGCAGATCCATCTGATCTGATGGATGCACGTCTTTAGCTTGAAACTCAAATGTGGCCCTTTTATAATCTGATATAACCTTGGGATCTGGCACTTGTTCTTGGAAGAAGGCCATATGCATCCTACCTTTCTCTGTATCAAATGATGAAAGAAGCCTGTGTTGAGCTGTGGACGACTGCTTCTGGAACTGGGCATAAGTGCTGGTAGTAAGAGTCTGATTTTTCTTCTTGATCAAATCATATTTTTCAAACATGCCCAACTTAGGCCCGGTCTTGCTTGGAGGAGCATCTGTGGGAGAGTTTGTGGATTTTAACATTTTTGCTACTTCCTTGTGATAACTCGAGCCGAAAGGTAAACTGGTGGGCTTGACCCCTGTGGTGGCCACTGTGGTAGTTGTGATCTCTTTCTCCACTTTCGTGCCTGTTGTTGGAACTGTCCTTGGCTTTTTGGCATGCATCTTAAATTCCTCCGAAGACACCTCTGTTACGGGAGAAGATGATTCTTGCTGGGGCCTCTTTTCCTTGGGATTCTGAGGTGTGGCAGTGGGTGGTACGCTTGTTGAGGGTACCTGCCTTTCCATCTCGACAGTTGGTTCCACATCCACCAACGTATCAGGCTCCCATTCTGTCAGATTAGCAAATCTCTCAATTTCCGGCCTGGGCTCATGCGCATATGGGGCATTTTTATTTTTGACTCTCATCTCAGAAATGATCCCGTAGGGATCATACTGCCAGGTGAAACTTGTCAGAAATTTCATTTCCATCAACAGTTTGTCTTCTTCGTCGCTCGCGCCTCTGCTATTGCAGATGAAAGAGCCTATCTGCCCTTTAATCCGCAATTGTTGCTTCTTTTTAAGGGAAACAAAGTGAATATCATCAGAATTCATAATTTGTCTAATATATTCCAGTGCGAAAATTCTTACCAGTATATATCTCAGAAGCTTGTACGGTGCCAACTTGCACCCATAAACTCGGATCTCGGAGTGATTCTGATACAAGTACCAGTCCCCCGTCTTTGCATTGTCCAAGATGTGTAGAATTCTCTGGACTTCATCATTTATCCGTGGCTTAGGCATGCCACTCAACATACTTACCACAGGGTGGTAAAACTGATCAATGAACACTGTGAAGTCATATTCGACAGAATTGTATTTCAGAAGAGATGTCCACGTTGTGATTGGCTGTGGCCTCCCGTCCGCGTCCATCTTCTACATGGAGAAATTGAACCTGTCTGCTTGGAAATAGACGAATATGTAAGCCAGAATGGATGAATACCTGAACATGCCTTCTGTGGCAAAGTTAACAAATTGTTCATGGATGTTATTGACTAGGAAAGTGTTGTAGTTGAACTGCGTGGTCAACTGTTCGTCATTTGAGAAGATAGATAGAAAACCCAGGATGGGTTCGTCTACCCATTTATCGGAATAGTACCCAAGCAGGGCACACAGGGAGGAAATAATTTGATTTCCTTTGGTGGAAAATAGAGAAGAAGGGTATGGGGGATTGGTGGACAGGAGCGAAGCGAAAGTGGGGAGGAAAATCTCAACTATCTGAGCTCTCTGCGGGAAATTCATCTTTTGATAAAGATCAGTGAGGATTTCTAGGTTGAATGGGGACGCAGATTCCAGACGTTTTATCTGCATCATCTGGTCAATATCCTCTGGGGTGATGAAGAAGAGGACATCCCCAGATGAAGAAACAATGGATTTCTGGTCGGGAACGTAGTGAGCTTGGCACTTGAGTGCAAACTCGGGGAAATGGTGAATTTGGGGGAACATATATAGGGGCAAATTGGACTCCCAGAGCCCAATCTTGTCACTCTGGTCGAGGAAGACTTCCCGGAGCCATGACTGCAGATCAGAGAATTCAAAACTGCAGATAGTGTCTTCTATCAGGCGATCTTTGTCGACCAGAGGGATTTTATCCAGATCAACCGGAGGAGGAAGGAATGGATTCTCTTCCTCTTCAGTTTGCTTTGTCTTAGAAACCATCTCGGCAACTGTACCTGCAACAAGCAATACACTAGTGGGGTCGACTGACTGGAGGTGAAAATGATGTGGGAGCAATGGAGGAAAGGAGGTTTCTAGCGCGACGGATGAATAATGAATACAAAGGAGAACGGTAGTTTTATTCAAAAATGGGTCGGTCGAACGTGAGAGAACGGTCAGTGTGACAACGGGTATATTTTCCGGTCATTAATGGACAACGGGCCACTTGGGGTGATATGGTAGGTGATGGTGGCCAGAGTATACGGATGACCGACGTGGAGGTTTGTGATTGGGGGTAAAAGTCGCCAAAGGAGGTTGTCCATGAATGAAGGGGGTTATGGTACTGACAACGTGGACTGACATCAGTTACGATATGGGACCTCGACCTGGGAGCAAGTGGGACAAGTGGACTTAGTGGAGGATGACGTCTAGGGGTGAGGGGGTGTTAGACAACGTGTGGAGGATGGGACTCCTGGACCAATAGGACAATGACACAAGTACCAAGGGGGGCCTCTGTAAGGAATATTCATTCCAGACCCCCCCCTTTGATTAAGAGAAGAACAACAAGGGGGGTCTGGAATCCATCATGAGCCCTTGATCTGCGCGTTGGATTTCTGACCGCAGATCTTAGCTCGCTCTTTAATACCAATTCCGGACCCCCCCCCTCCATTAAAGGCAGAACGGAGGGGGGGGTCCGGAATCCAATGTGGATCATCAACCTGAGCACTTCGCTTAGAGCCATTCAGATCTACGCCTGCGTTATTTTCAATTTCGGACCCCCCCCCTCCATTAAAGGCAGAATGGAGGGGGGGGTCCGGAATCCAATATGAACCATGGATTTGCGCGCTCTATTCTGGATCATCCAGATCTGTGCAAAGATTATCATCAATTCCGGACCCCTCCCCTTTCCGTTAAAGGCAGAATGGAGGGGGGGGGGTACGAAATGCTATATGAACCATTGATCCAAATGCTGTGATCTGGACCATTGAAAGGTGAACGAAGCATAGGTCGGGAGCGACAAATGTCATGTGTAGGAAAAACTTAGGATTAGCACTTTCTCATGGGTTTTATTCAAGTTTGTCATAGACACCACCAAGGGGACCTTGTTCCAACTATCCTAAGGCAAGGAAAGACTTGATGTAGCGAATTTTAAAATGGTTTTATTTGGGCAAGGCAAGCAAAGCAATTAGTCTACATTCTAACCTACTTTCACAAGACCAATAACCCAGGTTAGATTGTTGGGTTAAGACATTATTTTCCTAAGGGATATCTGACCAAGATTAGACACTCTGGTCAGACTTATTCACTAATTCTACCCTAGGGGCTACCTGACTAGGATTAGATGGTCTGATCAGATGCATTCACTAGCTCTAACCTATGAGGTATCTGACCAGGATTAGATAGTCTGATCAGATGCATTCACTAGCCTATCAACATTGAAAATTTAAAAGAACTTGGTCATGCTTGAAAGGTATGACCAAGTTTCTATTATTGCATGGGGCTGTTGTTTCCATTATTTTATGCCCTCTTTTCTCTTTTCTTTTTCTTTTTTCTTTTTCTTTTTGCAAAATGAAAATCAATTTTCCAATAAAAACACTAGATACAGATAATATCCATAATATCCAATTTATAAGTTGATTCCCATAATTTACGGGGTGATAACACAACCAGTAAAAACAAAACCAGAAATGGTTGTCGGGCCATAATTTAGATGGGTTCCCTATTCCAAACAATGATAGGTCTACTTAGGACTTGTTATGGGGGTTAACCCTGGTTGATGACGAAGGGCGATTTTTCACCGGTCAAGATAAATGGTGCTAGAAGGAGGGCGGATGAAAAACCTACCCATGTGGAGTCATTTCATTAAATTTTGACTAGCCCATGGCTCCTTTCTGTATCTATATATGGGATGACCCTTTGATTCTTTTGAGACTACCCAAGGGCATCTCAGTTGAGATAGTTAATCTCTTGTCAAATTCAAAATTTGATGGTGAATGTCATGTCTCTTCACTCCTGCACCTCAATCAGTTTGACATCACTTAGTGAAATATGAAGATTGTTTAGGACAATGAAACATGTCGAATATTCATACTCACATTTGAAGGGAATATTAAAGCATGGTTTAGGAAATTGCTAGTGAAATATACACATAGTTGGAAACAATTTATGGAAATTTTTATCATTTCTCATGAATATTATGTCTATGAAAAACTCAGAAATGAATTTGTGGATAAATTCTTTCTAAGTTTCATGCATATTTATTGTATATTTCCTATAAATGAAAAACCATTAGATCAACAAATCCTTAATTGGTTTTCATATATTGTCTCTATTTTTGAATGGTGCGATCTGGACGATCAAACCATGTCTCATTCACAAGATTCATATCTAACCACGATAAATATGGGGTACATAATCTTTGATCAACACTCTGTCACAAATATGGGGGAATTCATCCAGAAATCTCAAAACCCTTATCCCTAGAGTGTGAACCATCTATTGTCTCCTCTTCAAAAAACCATGAACATACATCTATATATGATAAATATCCTATTGAAAAATTCTCATCATTTTCCGAATCTAAAGATATTCATTTTCCCTATATGAATTTGTTTAATGATAACCACCAACATGAGCACCCACCTATTTATCATGCAATATAGTCCTTAGATTTCTCCTTTAATGATGAAACATTGAACGGTAAACTAGAACAATAAGAGTACTTATCTCGAATCGACCAATCATTCTTTCTTAACGAAATTCCATCCATTACACATAATTTTGTCAATCCTTTGTAATCTAGATTTCTAGAACATGTTGAACAAGAATTTTGTTGTCAAGGAATCTATGGGCCAGAACCAGATCTATAGACTATTAGAGACAATGCTAGAGGCTAGACTCAGATACATATTTTAGAAGCAGACAGAAGCACACTGATATAATACCTAAGATCGAAGATTGTTGTTTTTTTTTTATTCTACTTTATCAATTATCTCACTATTATAGATTGAACCCGGTTCAGATTTAACAAGATTCCAACAAAACCCTCTAAAAATATTTCCCCCCCTGGTAAACCAGAAGGAAACACATCAGACAAGGTGTACTACGCAGTCTCACTGGAGATAGCTCTATGGGTGGCTACAATAATTAGGTTCTTGCATCTTGGGAATGATTGGAGATCTGTTATTGTACCTTGTGATATGTATTTATCTAATATAAGATCTTGATTAAAACAATCCTTCTTATTCATGCATTTAGAGTATCATATCTAACTAGCTATTCATTCATTCATCTATCATTCAATACCTAACAATAGTAGTGATGCATACATTCAATCCCATAACACAAGTGTTACTGTGGTTCACCCCCTCCTCGGATACGTCCACAAAGATATGTCTCTCAAGCTTCTTATTATGTCTCAACAATATTTCACGCCGCGCGTGTTTACAGTTTGGATCTTACAATCTCAACAGGCTTCCTGATCCCTATGAGGTTGACTAGATCGCACCAGATTCCTTAGCCTGTGATCTAACCCTCAGGATTGATTTTCTCAATCCATCTCTAGCTCGCCAACTTACAAAATAATCCATTTCTTACAAACCTTACAACTTCTAGACTTTCATTATTTTCTCCCCCCGCTCTTTAGACCTCCTAAGTACTACTTATATGTATTATTAGCTCATCATCCATTCCAATACATTGAAAAAACCCTAACCCTAACATCATTAGGTATCCCTTGCATGTGTTGATCTTCCTTCCATCTGTCCTTTCTTACCTTTGTGCTTCTCTCCCCCAAAATAGCCTTTTCCCCAAAATGGGTCTGCGTCCAATAGGCCCCCAAGACTAACATGTGGCTCATCCCGAGCCACCTATGCTTTGTGTGCTTCTTCAACATCTCCTGCTAGAGTATGGAACACGTCTATGAGTTCCCTTGCTTGTGTTTGAGCATGCATTGTCTTTTCTTTGAGGTCATCTAACACTTGCGATGTGATCTCCTCCGTGATCATTTCTGTGCACTCTTTGTTATAACCCTAAATTGCACTATCCCTGCTTACCTGGCATCAGGCCTACTCATTGCCTTTCCTTGCCAAAGCCATGTTGAACAGACTCTTCAAAAACCTCCTAAATCAAGTAACCCGCACCCTAACCTAGCACTGGGCACGTTGGGACACTGGCAGGACTTCTGCAGCACGCGTGTGAACGCTGGCTGGCCCACTACAGCCCGCGTTTACCTAACAAAGAAAAAAATCAGGAAATTTTCCGCCGGGACAAAGAGCTTTTTGTCAGTTAACTGGAACTCCCAGCCATGCATGGCCGAGAGTTCACCAAAAACCCTAGCTCCTTCTAGCCTATAAAAGGAGGGGTAGGGGCACTATTCAAAGGAGGAAAAATCATAGCAAAGAAACTCTGCGAAATTGCCAAGTTCGTTTTGTCCCAACCCTTTAGCCTTGCCTCAAGCTTTAGGAGAAATTCATGCAAAAGTGGTTGGAGGAAAAAAGAAGAGGAGGATCCCAGGATCAGGATCGAGGAACGGTGGTCGGTCTCTAAAATCATTGTAAGTTGATTCATATTGATATTAATGAAAAAGATACTTTTCCCGTCCCGAATACATGAGTCTCATCTATGTTATTTGATTTATGTTTTATCTCTAACCCTCTAGTAGATCAGTAGCATGCATGTGTAGTTTTGTCTTGATTGCAGGAAGATTTGCGGAAGGAGCAATAGCAGCAAGAAGATAAAGCTCAACGGAGGATCTACTTCAACCGTCGATAAAAATGTTAGTTGATTCTTCCCGTGTTTGCCTGAGAAAAAGGGTTATAGGTTTGGGTAGGAGGTTAAAATTTATTCTTGAAGGGTCATGATATGCGTACAAGTTTAAATCCCTAGCTTGTTAGTCCGTAGGGTAGAATACCCCACAACAGAATTGACGACTCCGCTGGGGACAGTCTTACTCTTAAGGTTTCCGGATTTGGTTAAAGATCTTTTGGGTAGTTCAAAGAAATTCAGTCTCAGTTTCTTTGTTTATTTTTGTTTTCTGTTAGGTCAATGCTAGCAGGGAACCTGGTTATCAAT
>JZKD02S0423989.1:132936-162216 GCA_000966675.3 Picea glauca | reverse complement strand
AAAAGGGTTATAGGTTTGGGTAGGAGGTTAAAAGTTATTCTTGAAGGGTCATGATCTGCGTACAAGTTTAAAGCCCTAGCTTGTTAGTCCGTAGGGTAGAATACCCCACAACACTCTTCCTATATTTTCTCCATGTTCTTCTTGGCCTCCTCTAATTGTGAAATGACCTCCATTGCCAGCTCTTGGAGCAGTTCCATTTGATCTTGTCAGTCCTTCATTTGGGTTTGCGCATATTCTAGCTCTTCTTGCATCTTATTCATGTCTTGCACTCCTTTGAGGTGCTCAATAATCTTAATCGTTTTGTGCCTCTGCTTGAGTTCCAGGATGGTTGCGCTTATATTTTCCTCTTCCTCATCCCAATGTTGGACCTGTTGGTCTTCCTCTAGCTTTTTCCAAAGCTACGCTACCCAATCAAACAAGTCGACAACTGCACTGACTTGTCACTCCATTTCATCTATCTATCTAGCTACTTCCTACTTCTTTTTTTCCTTCACCTCTAAGGGAGTGGTAGGAATCAGATGTTCCCATAGGTTCTTGATATCCTACCTATATTGATCAATTGTTTGCACAATCTGATCACTTTTTTGCGTTGTCATGGGCTCTACTATTTGCGTGCTCTTTGGAATTCTTTCATTGGCTACAACCAATCCTTGCTCAAGCCTATCCGCACAATATTTCTCATCTCTGGTTTTGAGCTTGACTTTATCGAGCACAAACTCCAACTCCTCCTTGATTTCCTTTATGTTATTAAACTTTGCTACATCTGTAAGACTTATTCATATCTACTACAAATTCTGTGATAAATATTGCAATAATGTTGTCTAACTAGAAACCTACTCCATGTATACATTTGTTGTTAACTTGTTGTAACTACATGATATCTATTGGATTCCACTCTAGCTGTCAGATATGATTTGTGGGATGGTTGTCTTTCAACCTTAATATCCACTCTTGCAACACATATGGGAAATCATAGAACAATACTTCATGTAAGTCGTTGAATATGGACTTGTCTTGATATTTTCATGGTTATCTTGATATGGGTTGTTTTACCTTTCGTTGTGGTGGATGACTTGAGGTTCTAGCCTCCATTTCTCTATCATCCACATATGCATCTAGATGATCGGTAACATATTCTACTATACCATCATGTTGTTTCTTCGACGCTAATTTGTGTGACCTTCCTGGCACATTCGCTTCTATATAGTTTGGGACTATCCCACTTACCCTCGAGGCCTCTTCATGGTGTTTAGGGCGCGAAGGATTTACTACATCCTTATCCTATTGGACCTATCCCATTTCCAACATATCAATGTCCATTCCAACTGCTTTTGTTGATTGGTTTTCCTCGACCATAGGTGTGGGGTTCGCTAGTTCCATATTGGGTGATGGAATTTCGTCCAAGTTGACGAATTTTACAGTCTATGCGGGTGCTTGTTTGATTCCATATGGGGGTTGTGGTTCTCTGAGGTTGATTCAAGGTTTTTTGTAGTCCTGGCTCGACACACGTAGCTTGGGTGGTTCCATGGTGGTTAATATCAGTCCATGCCGAGCTATTTCTCTCTGCAAATCTTGTTGTATTTCCCTCTTCTCCATATACTCTCTCGCTCTAGGCTTTTTCAATTTCACAATAACCATTCTCTTACCTGTGTGCCTTCCTTATATATCAAGTGTTGTGAAACTTCTTGGATAAGTTACACGAGTTGTGGTTTAAATGAATTGATATTTCCCGTGCATGTGACATTCAATTCCCTCGATGCCGCTAGTTGGCATGATTAATGTGACATTTCTTCAACTTTTCTTGTCATTCAGTTTTGATAGACGTCGCTAGTTGGTGCCTATTTGTTGTACCCGCCATTTTTCCCATTTTCGCATTTTTTCTAACTATTGGTCCTTTTTTCGGTGTGCTATGTTTTCCAAGTGCACGGTATGTTGTTTCTCCGGTTCATGTGGACATTTTAATTTTGTTGCACTAACTCTATTTTAGTTGTTTGTTGTCTTTTGGTGTCCAGCGTGGTAACCCCCTGTTGTTGCGCACAGTCCTTTGTTGTTTGGCATAGTCTTTTTTTTTTTTTTTAAGTGCTATGAGGTTGATTGTCCCTATATAGTTTTAGTCAACTCCCATTGATCACTCCTCTGAGTTATGTTCCTCCCAAATCCTTCAATTGTACAACTCTCCCATCTGTGATAGTCTATACTTCATACAGTCCCAACCAATGCATTCTAAGTTTTCCTGTGTGCTAGAGAGATTTACTGTCATAAATCAAGACTAGGTCTTCCTCCTTGAAACTTTTCCTTTTAATATGTCTATCATGCCAAGATTTGTCCCTTGATTTCTGTACCTCTTGGTGAAACCCTACTAGAATCCTATCTTCTTCCATGAGCATCAGCTAACTTATCCTTTCTTGTATTGTTCCTTGCTCTATCATGTTAGTAATTGCTTCTACACGTAGACTAGGTATCTAATCTAAGAAAATGTTGGAATTAATCTAATTAAAAACCACTGCTATCTCTAAGACATAATTGATGCATGTTATGGAGGAATTTACTTGACAGAAAATCAACCTTGGAGTGACATAATAGAGATTTGTGTTGAGTAATGACACGCCTACAAGTTGTTGGATGCAATTGGAAACAACTGGCTGCATGAGAAGAGTCTGCTGAAGTGTTCTGGAACCAATCTACGTCGACCTGTGACTGAGACTTAAGTCTCTGTCTATGTCTACACTTTCGGAAGCTAAGTGCACTCTCTCTCGACTGTAACTGACCCTTCTCCCCACTTTCACTGTGATGACCTGGTCCTAAACATGAATAGGTGGAGGTGAGTTTCCAATAGGAAAACAGGATGCGTGAAGGTGATATGTGATATAGGGAGTAGTTAGGTGGGAACAAGTGGAGAAAGTTGAGTGGTAGTAGGAGTGTGAGTGGAGGTGACGTGGTGACCTAATGTCATATAAGAATGTGATTGCAGAATTTTTTGAGGGTGGTTTGGTTCCACAACCCCTTTGGGCCCGTAATCCCCCATAAGCTACCACATACCCTTCCTACAGTACTATGGTTCCAATTGCAAGACCACTTTGGAAAATTAACGTTCGAGCAGTTTACGTCCCCACAATGTAGTGTGGTCATCAATCATGTCACAATATGTGATCTAGGTGATATTCCTTCCTTACCTTCTACAAGTATCGACGGTGCGGGTTGATTTGAGATCAACGATTTGCAATTACATCAGGATTTCAAGCTTCGAGACTTTTTAATGCAAAGCTCTTATCATCCTCCGGAGTGCTATATTTTTGAAGTGAGAGATCTACCTCCATGTGGCCTCTGGCTTTGGACGGTCCAGATTCACATCGGAAGTTTCGACTTCGATAGTTTTCACCTGCTTTCTCGCGTAATACTACGAAGTGTCGTATATCCAATGTGGGGAATCTGTCGCCGCGTGTCCTCATTGATGGATGGTCAATATTCACTTCGAGACTTCACGATTCGGGAGTTGTCACCTCCTTTCTCGTGTAGTCCTACGACGTTTCATATATCTGAAGTGGGTAATCTACCAACAAGTGTCCTCGTTGATAGATGGTCAAGATTCACTTCGGGACTTCGGGTGTTCAGGCTCTTTGGGAGTTTATGAATGTTGTTCTTGGAAATCTCATGGAGTGGTGTGGGCTGTGAAGTGACGTGGTGGCCCGATGTCATATGATGTCACAGTTGTTGATGTGTCATGGAAAGAAGGGTGACATGTGTCACATGGAAATGGGAGAATGACATAGCCAAATGACCTAGAATGATTTCCACGTGTCATGACTGATGAGTGTGCCACGTATCATGAATTTTGAGTGCCACGTGGTATGACCGATGAGTGCCATGTGCTCGAGCACTTCGGGCTTCAAGAGTTTTGGACTATAAGGCATGAATTTCTCCCGAAGTAGTACAGGCCCAAAGTGACGTGGTAGTCTCTCGTTACTTCGGAACTTCAACAGTTCAGAACTTTGAGTAATTCTTTTTCTAGTTCTTCAAAAATATCTCAGAGTGATAATTCTATGAAGTGAAGGATCCGCCTCCACATGTCCTCATTGATGGATGGTCCAGATTCACTTCAAGACTTTAGGAGTTCAGGCTCTTTGGGAGTTTATGAATGTTGTGCTCAGAAATCTCTGGGAGTGGTATAGGCTGCAAAGCGACATGGTGGCATGATGTCATATGATGTCACAGATTCTGATGTTTCATGGAAAGAAGGGTGACATGTGTCACATGGAAATGGGTGAATGATACAACCAATTGACCTGGAATGAGTGCCACATGTCATGACTGATGAGTGCCACATGTCATGAATGATGAGTGCCATGTGTCATGAATGATGAGTGACATGTTCTCTAACACTTTGGGCTTCAGGAGTTTTGAACAGTGAGGCATGAATTTCTCCTAAAGTAGTATGGGCCCAAAGTGACGTGGAAGTCTCTCGTTACTTCTAGACTTTGACAGTTTGAAACTTCGGGTAATTCTTTCTCTAGTGCTTCGAAAATCTCCCAGAGTGCTAAGTCTCTGAAGTGAAGGATCTGCCTCCACATGTCCTCATGTATGGATGGTCCAGATTCAATTCGGGACTTCGAGAGTTTATGAGTGGTGTTCTTGGAAATCTCTTGCAGTGGTACATCTTGAAATCTGACGTGGCAGGCTCTCGGGACTTCGAGACTTTAGCTCTTCGGGAGTTCGGCTCTTCAGCTCTTAGGGACTTCAGCTCTTCGGCTCTTTAGATCTTTAGGACTTCGGGTGTTCATGTACTTCATGGGTCCAATCTTGATGTTAAACCCTACGTGATTTCGACATGCCGAATGCATGAAAACCGTCGATCTGATTGCCCTGATGGATCTCCACTATCGAAAGTCAACCTATCCGTTCCCACAATTTGAGCCCAAAATTGACCACTCTCGATTGCTGTGTTTTTCCATGGGTGTTTCTTGTGCATACAAAAAGGATTGGTCAAGCTTATATGAGCTCAATCAATGGAAAACATGATGACAAGCATTTTGAACCAAATATGGCATGTAATTGTCCTTCAAGTAACAATAGAAACAGAAATGCACAAAGACTCAATCAACAAAGAAACGAATAAGAACCAAGTCACTCTGTAATGGGAAATTGACTCAAGTGGTACCCAAAAAAGAAAAAAATTGACAGACGCTTTTTAGGGTGTGTTGAGTGCTCAACAAATGGTGACTTTCTAGGCGAAAGAAAAATCCTTGTTCCTACCTCAGGCCCAGTTGATGCAAAAGATGGTTAAGAAATTAACTGGTTTTTTATCAGATCTTCTTTTATCCTTGCATTTGAAATTCCCTAGTTGATGCATCTGGGCCTGCCTATGGGGTTTTCAACCTTTATTCCACCTTTATTTCCTGTAACCCTGACTAACGCCCCTTTTGACAAGAGTCAAGTAAATCATTCACTGGCTCCATTCCCTTTAGTTATACTTATTCACTTTCTATGGTGTTTCTCCACTGCCAGCGAGTGTCCATAGCCCCGGTGGACTAACATCGACATCACAGACCTTGCTCCACTGCCAGCGAGTGTCCATAGCCCTGGCAGAGTCATGCCAACATCATAGACCTTGCTCTATTACCAGTGAGCATCCATAGCCCCGATGAAGTTATCTACATACCCTATCCTACTGTGCACTCATTTGATATGGTTGATTTTATTTTGGCAGAATGCCCCGAGCGAGTGGGAAAGGAGGACGTTTGTTATTTGAAAAATAAGATGGTTAAGGTGAATTTTTGCTAGCTCTTTCTTTGATTTACACGCAGTCCTTTCCATATTACCACATTTCCCTTAAGGTTTTACCAGACCACCAAGCAGACACTTCATCATTTTCCCAAGTTTGTTCATCTGCAAGTTATATAGAAAACTCTTTAGAACAACCGTAGGTCTCCCAACGCTTCTTTTGTTGTATGTGAGAAATGAGTTAGGAATATAGTTCATCATATCGCATGAATTGAGGTCAACCATTGTCTTGCTAAAAAAAAAATTCAAAAGCGCTGAAGTACTATAGCAATAAACAAAACAAAATAAATGCATTTTGCAATCTACCTACCCTACAACAAAACCTCATGAAAACACACATACATACTTTTTTATTTATTTTTAATGAACATATTGCTTTAGGGATTGGCCATTCACCAAGGGGCGTCAGGTTCCTCCCTCTAATTTTGCAACCGATACGTTCTTACCCCAATTTTCTTGGCCACCTGAAAAGGTATGAGCCATAGATTCTAAAACTTAGAATGTTTTCCTTTCGGCTCATTTTCTCTGTCCCATTTTAGGACTAAGTCTCCTACATCAAAATTCTTCTCTTTGGCCTTATGCTTATCAAACCCCCTTTTAACTATTTGTTGATGAGCTATGAATTTTGATTTTTCTTTCTCCCTTTCTTCTTCCAACATGAGGAGGCTATCAATTCTTTGTTGTATAACTAATGAGGTTTGTCCTCTAGAATTCTGAGCAAGTTGAAGAGATGGAAGATACAACCCATTTGAGAGAATGGATTCCTATCTGTATACTAGGAAGTACGAGAAATTTCCTATATATTCCTTGGGTGTTACTCTATCAACCCATAAAGCGTTATGAAGTGAACTATGCCAATTCCTCTGATTGTCTACAACCGTTTTCTTTAATATCCTCACTAGGTTCTTATTGGTTGATTTTGCCACTCTGTTTCCCCATGGATAGTAGTTTGTAGAGTATCTGATTATGATTCCTTTATCTAGAGAAAAATTTGTTAATAGGGTAGAAGAAAAGTAAGCGGCATTATAAAACACAAGGACATAGGGTACACCTAACCTTGTGATCAGTTGTTGTTCTATGAACTGGATCACCACCTTTTCATTTACATGAGTCAGAGGGATGGCCTCTGCCCATTTCGTGAAATAGTTTATGGTAGTTAGTATGTATCTATGTTGTTTTGAAGAACTTAGTGTAATTTCTCCTATGATATTTGACCCCCATTGCTCAAATGGCCTGAAAATGACCATAGGTTGGAGTGGGACAACTGATCTTTTTTCCCTCCCCGTGCTTATTTGACAAGTTTTGTAGTTCCTAGCATATGTGTGAGAGTCCTTGAATAGAGTAGGCCAATAATAGGCGGCTTTTAGTATTTTATGAGTAGTGGTGTTTCCTACAAAATGTCCACCTGCAGGACCATCATGGATCTCCTTCAAAACGTTGTCTACATCTTCACGTTTGAGACATCTTAAAAGTACCCCATCATAATTAACACAAAAGAGAACTGAATTAATGAGGCGATATTGTGTTGATTTTAACTTGAGGGATCTCCTTTCCCTAGTCTTTAGGTTTTCTAGGAAAGTCCCTTGATTCAAGAGATAAGTCAATTTATCATACCAAGACTCTTGCCTTGGGGAGATGTATGAATCTTTACCACACCATAATGCCAATTCATTCTCCCACTCAGGGTCCTCATTTACTAGGTCTTGGGATTTAGCTGCAAGTTTTCATAACCCTTTTCCCTTAACCAGTTTAGCAGGTTTTATATCTAGATAAAATTATTGGAATACTACCATCTAGTTTCCTCTTCTTTCCCCCATATTTTGTTGAGTGAATAGAGATCGTACCGCAGGGTGAGGCACAGAGACTTTGTTATGGTTTTTTAGGATGTAAGATCTGTATTGTTTCACTCCTTTGTATATTACATAAGCATGCTTGTCTATAGCAGGGTAATTTAGTTTGGGCCCTTGGATATTAGTGTTCATAAATGGTATCGGGGAATTGTTGTTTTCATCATCCATCTGAGTTAGTACTGTAGCTAATGATTGGTCGGAGGAAAAAGTATAGAGGAAGAAATATTTGCTAAAATCGAGACTTCCTAACATTGGGGCTTGGGATATTGCAACCTTAATATTGCTAAAAGAACCTTTTCTTTCATCATCCCACTTAAATTAGACATATTTATGGATCATGTTTTGTAAAGGTTTGATAGTTTTAGTGAAATCTAGGGTGAATTTCCTCACAAAATTGATTTTCCTAAATAAATATTGTATAGCCTTTTTGTTGTGGGGTAATAGAAGTTGAGATATATCCCTAATCCATTCTGGGTCTATGCGAATTCCTTATTGAGATATAATGTGGCCTAACAACTTACCTTCCTCAACACCAAAAATAGTTTTCTTAGGGTTTAACGATATACCGTATTTCCTACACCTTTCGAAAATCTGGTTTAAATGTTGGATGTGATCTTCTCTGTTCTTTGAATACATAGTCATGTCGTCCAAATAGACTACTACACATTTTTTGATTAGTCTCCAAAATGATACATACATGGCCCTTTGGAGGATCGCCCCTGCATTAATTAAACCAAAGGGCATGCATTTATAAGAGAAGTTTCCCCACTTGGTTTAGAAGGTAGTCTTGAAACGGTCTTCCTCTAAAACTAGAACTTGGTTTCAACCTGAAAAAACATCCAATAGGGAGAAAATATTTGAGCCAAACATGGTCTACAAGAGTTGCTCCATTGGTGGCACTGGGTAGTTGTCCTTTTTTGAAGCTCTATTGAGGTTCCTGAAATATACACAGAAGCAGATATCCCCAGACATTTTCCTCGCAGGAACCAAATTTGGTACCCATGCAGAGTGTCTAACCTGGAAGATAATATTAGCTTCTAGTAATTTTTTGAACTCTTGACACATGAGAGGCTCCAGGGATGGGTGGTACTTCCAGAGATTCTGTTGAAAGGGATTAACCTCAAGCTTTAACGAGATAGTATGTTGAATGATACGAGTATCATAAGTTTTTAGATCTCGGTAGGACCATGCAAATACATCCTGATATTGCCTGAAAAATTTGAGATAGGCATTCCATTCCTCCTTAGATATTGTCTTGCCAAGATTTATATTCTTGGGGT
This sequence comes from Picea glauca, assembly GCA_000966675.3. NCBI lineage: Eukaryota > Viridiplantae > Streptophyta > Pinopsida > Pinales > Pinaceae > Picea > Picea glauca. The sequence goes on along the minus strand of JZKD02S0423989.1, from coordinate 153,308 downwards.
TTTCCGGGGTTCCTAGATTTATATTTTCGTGCATGGGATAGGAACTCCCCGTCTTTGTGTTTTCTATCCCTTTGAATATTTCCCTTAAGTCAACAAGATTTTCTAAATTGGATAACCCCTTTAGTATCGTGTGAGACCTTGGTTTTTTGTTTGATTGACATGTATGAGGATCGTTTTCTACTAATTTCTCATGGAATACTTCATCGTTGATATCCAAGTCTTTAAAATTATCCCGATTGGTCAAAACGTTTATGATCTGTTCATCTCCTTCAAAGACCTTCCAATTATAAATGTTATTGAGCACTGATGGTTTGTAGAGTAGCTTCACAGTGAACTGGGAGGCTTCATAGTCTTCTAGAGGTGATATCCTTGAGGTAGCATTGGCCAAGGAATCAACAAGAGCATTCTTTTCTCTAGGAATCATTGTGATGTTGAAGGCTTCAAAATGTTCTACTAGTCTCTGCACTTCCTATTGATAATTCGTTAGGTGGGGAGAGTTGCAATGTATAGTCTTCCTTACTTGTCTAACAATGATTTCAAAATCTCTAAAAACCTTCATTTCTTTAATGTTTAAGTCTATGGATTTGTTTATCCCTTGTACTAAAGCTTCATACTCAACGGTGTTGTTTTTGCACTCAAATTCTAGTCTGCAGGACATGAAATTTCATTTACCTTTGGGATCAATAAGGATACACCCTGCCCCTGAACCTTGTTGCGATTTAGATCCATCAAAGTATAAGGTAGAAATTGGTGAGAAAAAGTTATCAGATTCCCTTTTCCTACCACTTTTCTCCTAATTTTTTCGTGATTTCTAACTGAGGTCCTTTACGGAAGAGGGTTTCCTCTACCACTGTCAGCAAGTTTTCTTGAAAAATAATTTCATAGTTTTGAGTAAGAGGGACATCGGATGGGAGGGGGGAGAGATTCCCGAAATCAGAGTCATAGGAATAATTTCCTATCACGGGGAAATTTGTCGATGAGGTTTCATTAAGGGTTTCTAATTCAGTGACAGTATGTTTCAGATATCTTTCTCGATCGATCATGATCATACTCATGTGTCCCTTTAATGGAAACCATAGGTGCACCCAGTATGTACTAAAGTATCCGTCTAAATTCTCGGACCAATATTGACTCAATAACAATCCATAAGATTTTGGGATATCTACTACAATGATGTCAATTACTTGAACAAATTTGGGGTGTGTCGCTACTCTGATCATTACATATTTGAGCTCTCCCATAACCTTCACCTAGTTTATGTCTAGTTGTATTACATGTTGATCACTTTTGAGAGGAACTACATTTAATTTTTTGCAAGTGGACAAAGGCATAACATTGGAGGATGCTCCTGAGTCAACCAAAAAATTATGGAGGTTTCTGTTGAAGACTTCAAATGTCAAAAAGAACAATGGGACAAAAGGTTTTCCCTTCTTATCTTCAAAGCAAGCATTCATAGTTGGTTTATTCTATAGATATGCAGGGGTTATATTCTCTTCTTGGTCAATGCTTCTTGTAGGATTTTCTACTGATTTCAATGCTTGTAATATAAAGTCCTTTTTCTGAGGGATTCTACACATGTCCATGACCGATATATTTTCCTTGAACTTTTTCAAGTCTTCTACTATGTTGTAGTCTAGCTTGGACGATTCTCGTGTATGGATGTTTATAGGATTTATTTGGGGAACAAAAGGTGATTTTAGGTGATCAGGAGCTGGTTTTACCCCCGAAGTTTAGGCCATAGTAAGTTTGTTTGAGACAGGTTGACCCCTACTTCATGTTTGCACAACCAAGACTTATGCGGGTGGTTCTTGAACCTCAAATAGGTCATCAGAAGGCATTGGTAGGTCAGGGTCCCATATCAACATGGTTGTTTCTTCTGGTGGATCAAATTCTTCCTAATCAACAAAATTCATAGCTGAGCTGCTTGATTGTTCGGTAAGGGAAACCTCATCTAGAAACCGGTTGGCCATAAAATTAATGGCATGCACCCATTGTGGGCAGTCTCTTTCAGAACGATTCTCTTGGTTGTAGGTATGGAAAGAATCAGATGATACATTTTCAAGATCGATGTTTAAGTTGGCTGGGGGAGGTTCAATTGATTTGAATGGTGGATTTATTTTGAAAAAAGGTTTATAGGGCCTCTGGCCTTGATTTCCTTCCCCTGCACTTATTTTCATGTCTATGATTTCATTCAACAACTTATTTACCATGCGTTGTAGGTGTTCTATGTCTCCACTTCCCTTTTCAATACCTTGTTCTGTTTGTTTCCCTAGGGATCTAGCCAACAGGAGTCCTCTCCTGGGAGGAGGTTGAACTTATTTCTTAACTAATAAGACCTGGCCTTCTTTACATCCCTTCATTTGGAACTCTATCATTTTGTCTTCTTCAAAATTCTCAGCTAAGGTTTCTTTGGCATCCCTCTTTACAAACATGAAAATGGAAGCTGGGAGAGCATTAGCATATACTTCAATTTGCAACTCCTGAGTGGGTTTAGCTTCGGGTTGAATTTTTTTTAGGATAGTGGTGAACCCTTGATTAAAGTATTTAACCTTTTCCTTTCAAATCATGGTGGCAGTGAACAACTCATCCATTAATGCTCCTGTAGTGGTTTCTTCTGCAAATTTATCTATAAAATCCTTTTGGAACTTCTTCCAACTAGTTATGGACCCTACAGGTAATTTGAAATACCACATGGGGACTGAATTCTCAAAAGTATAGGGGAAATGCCTGCATACTATGTATTCATGTTAGACATTCATCAGTCTGATAGCTAGTATGATTTTTTTAATATGGTCTTCATGGAATCCTGAGGTTTCAAGGTCGAATTTAGGGAGAAATTTTTTTGGATGTCGGGGAAGGTTATGTACTCGTCTGGGGATGGCTAGAGCATATCTGGCCAATCGAGTTTATTTATTCTGAGGTGGGTTTCCCCTTTATTCATTATTATCATTGTTATCTTCCATGTCATCCGATCCAAAAATTGAGTGTTCTGAGTTAAACCCTTCCTCGTCAGAGAAATCGTTGGGCTCAAAGAAATTATCATTTGGTGTTTCGGGGATTAGATTAAGAGGATGTTCAATTTCAGTGAGTGAAAAATCTATCAGGTCTTCTACTGTGTGAACAAAAACTTGGTCAGGGGTATCGACCATTGGTCTACTTGTTTTCTACAAGGAAGTAACAGAGCTAAAGGAAGTTCTCTGATTTTTCGGGCGTAAGCTCTTGTGATTCTTTTGAACTAGTTTAACTCCTCGTGGGGAAGAGCATAAGGTATTTTAGGGAACAAATGTTCTTCCTCTCAATGGGGTGAGTTACTCATTTCATGATTACTCAATGTTTGTGGGTTGTCTTGGGAGTGACTAGCCATGCATGTGGGTTGTCTTGGGAGTGACTAGCCATGCATGTGGGTTGTCTTGAATCTACAGGATGTGTGAAAAATTATTTAAAAAATATTGTCAACCATTCATTCTTCAGGCCCTCCTTCTAGCACCAATTCTGTTGAGGGGTCCTAAATCCATTTAACTCAACAGTAGGAACCAAACCTGCCACTAAGGCCCAATTAGACCCTATAGCATTTAATGGTGGAATGGTTCTCCATATATTGCGATACAACCAATTAATCGATGATATTTATGTAGTGATTGACATGATATTTTCTTGTAAAATCTCCTCCTTCAATTCAAACATTCTCTTTTTTGTATTTTCTCTTATAGGTGGGATTGATACAAGATAAAAGATGGTATAAACCAACTGGGTAACAAAGTGGGAAATATTAACTACTGGAGAAGGCTGAGCTTGGGATAACTCATGTGCTCAAACATGTAGACAATGATTCTTACTCTTGCAACAATCCTAGTACTAATACTTTAACCTTCAGGTGTTCCAATTATTGACTAAGATAAGATTATCAGAAGAAAACATACATGTAATGAACGATGGTAAGAAAAATATTTTTCTTATATTTAATCATCAATCACATATTAACACAACGATTTAATTTACATCATTAAAGACAAGAACTATAAAAATATTGAATCAGATAACTTATCAACAAATTCATAGGCTCTTACTTGCTACAACATCCATTCATGAGATAAAAAACACAAACAATTCTTCTTTAGATCTAATCACTCCTGCTTTTGATGAAAAACTCAAACTTGTCTCTGGTCCTAAAAAGGACTTCTCAGTTAAGATAACTCTGAAATAGTTCTTTACAAATCCAAAAATGAGGGTCTTTTCCAAAACCATCGACCCTCAAAACATTCAATGACCCCCTATATAATAGAGTTGCATAGGTTCTTATCCTTAGGGGATTGAGACCTAATTTTAAGTAATTGTTCGTAAAAAAAATTATTAAATTGACTATGACACTAGAATTAATCAGCAAGAGTGGTTATTATCACACACAAAAGACCACTCTTCTATCTAATCTAAGAAAATGTTGGAACTAATCAATTAAAAACCACTACTGTCTCCGAGATAGAACTGATGCATGCATTGGAGGAACTGACTCAACAGAAAATAGGCCTTGGAGTGATAGAACTAAGCTTTGTGTTGAGTAATGGCATTCCTGCAAGCTATTGGAGGCCATTGGAGACAACTAGCTACATGAGCAGAGTCTGTTGAAGTGTTCTGGAACCAATCTACATCGACCTATGAATGAGACTTAACTCTGTCTGTGTCTGAGATTTCATAAGCTAAGAACACTCTGTCTCAACTATAAATGAACCTTCTCCCCTCTTTCACTGTGATGACATGGTCGTGAATATGAAAATGTGGAGGTGAGCATCCAATAGGAAAACATGATGCATGGAGGTGATACGTGAAATGGGGAGTAGTCGGGGAGAACAAGTGGCAAAAGTTGAGAGGTAGAGGGAGTTTGAGTGGAGGTAATGTGGTGAATGGATTTCATATAAGCATGTGATTATAGAATTTTTTGAGGGTGGTCTGGGTCCACACCGACTTTGGGCATGGAATCCCCCACAATCTTCCATGTAACCTTCCTACAATACCATGGTTCCAATTGTAGGACCTCTTTGGAAAATTAATGTTCGAGCAGTTTATGTCTCCGCAATGTAGTGTGGTCATCGATCGTGTCACAATCTATGATCTGGGTGATATTCCTCCCTTACCTGCTGTAAGGATCAACGATGCTAGTTCATTTGAGATCAATGGTTCGCAATTATTTCGGGAGTTCGGGCTTCAGGCATTTTTAGTGCAAATTTCTTATCGTCCTTCGAAGTGTTGTATTTATGAACTGAGAGATATCCCTCCACGTGGCCTCTGGCTCTGGATGGTCCAGATTCACTTCAGGAGTTCGTGCTGTGGTATTTTTCACCTCCTTGCTCACGCAATCCTCCGATGTGGAGAATCTGTCGCCGCATGTCCTCCTTGATGGATGGTCAAGATTCACTTGGGAACTTCAGGATTTGTGAGTTTTCACCTCATTTCACATGCAATCCTCTGAAGTGTCGTATCTCCAAAGTGGGGAATTTGTCATTACATGTCCTTGTTGATAGATGGTCAATATTCACTTTGAGATGTTAGGTGTTCAGGCTCTTCAAGAGTTTATGAATGTTGTACTCGAAAATATCCCAGAGTGGTACATGATACGAAGTGATGTGGTGGCTGGATGTCATATGATGTCATGGTTGTTTATGTGTCATGGAAAGAAGGGTGATACGTGTCATGTAGAAATGGGTGAATGACACAACCAAATGACCTAGAATGAGTGCCATGTGTCATGACTGATGAGTGTGCTACGTATCATGACTGATGAGTGCCACGTGCTATGATTGATGAGTTCCACGTGCTTTGGCACTTCGAGCTTCGGGATTTTTGGATTGTGAGGCATGAATTTCTCCTGAAGTAGTACAGGCCCGAAGTGATGTGGCAGTCTCTCATTACTTGAGACTTCAACAATTCATAACTTCAAGTAATTCTTTCTTTAGTTCTTCATAAATCTCCTGGATTTTTAAGTATCTGAAGTGAAGGATTTGCGTCCACGTATTCTCATTGATGGATGGTCCAGATTCACTTCGGGACTTCGGGCTCTTCGGAAGTTTATGAATTTTGTTCTCGGAAATCTCCCCAAGTGGTATGGGATACAAAGTGACGTGGTTTCCTGATGTCATGTGATGTCATGACTATTGATGTGTCATGGAAAGAAGGGTGACACTTGTCATGTGGAAATGGGCGAATGAGTGCCACATGTCATGACCTGGAATGAGTGCCACATGTCATGACTGATGAGTGCCATGTGTCATGAATGATGAGTGCCACGTGTCATGACTGATGAGTGCCATGTTTCATGACTGATGAGTGCCATGTGCTCTGACACTTCGGGCTTCAGGATTTTTGGACTACGAGGCATGAAGTTCTCTCGAAGTAGTACGGTCCCAAAGTGACGTTGCGGTCTGTCGTTACTTCGGGACTTCGACGGTTCAAAACTTCAGGTAATTCTTTCTCTAGTGATTCACAAATCTCCCGTAGTGATAAGTCTCTAAAGTGAAGGATATACCTCCATGTTTCCTCATTGATGGATGGTCCATATTCACTTTGGGACTTTGAGAGTTTATGAATGTTATGCTTGGAAATCTCCCGTAGTGGTACGTCTCTGAATCTAACGTGGCAGGCTCTCGGGACTTCGGGACATTGAATCTTTGGCTCTTTGGCTCTTCATCTCTTTGGGACTTTGGGTTTTCATGTACATTTTGGGTCTGCTCTTGATGTTAAACCCTACGTGATTTCGACACTCCGAATGCACAAAAACGTCGATCTGATTGGCCTGATGGATCTCCACCATCGAAAGTCAGTATGTATGTTCCCACAATTTGAGTCTGAAATTGACCTCTCTAGATTGTTGCGTTTGTCCACGGGCTTTTCCTATGCATACAAAAAGGCTTGGTCGACCTATTGTGAGCTTAATCAATGCCGAACATGATGACAATCATTCTAAACCAAATACGACATGTAATTATCCTTCAAGAAACAATAGAAACAAAAATGTGAAAATACTCAATCAAGAAAGAAATGAATAAGAACCATGTCAATCAGTAATGGGAAACTAACTCAAGTGGTACCCAAAAAATAAAAAAATTGACAGAGGCATTTTAGGGTGTGTAGAGTGCTTAGCAAGTGGTGACTTACTAGGAGAAAGAAAAATCTTTGTTGCTACCTCGGGTTAAGTTGATGAAAATGTTTGTTAAGAACTTAATTGGTTTTTTATCAGAGCCTCTTTTATCCTTGCATTTTAAATTCCCCTATTGATGCATCCAGGACTTCCTGTCAGGGTTTCAACCTTTATTCCACCTTCATTTACTATAACCCTGAATAACGTCCCTTTTGAAAAGAGTCAAGTAAGGGATTCACTAGCCCCAGGCCCTTTAGTTATCCTTATTCACTTGATATGGTGTTGCTCCATTTCCAGTGAGTGTCCATAGCCCCGAGGGAGTCACCCCGACGTCACAGACCTTGCTCCTCTATTAATGAGAATACATAGCCCCGATAGATTTATCTACATACTCTCTCCTACTGTGAACTCATTTGATATGGTTGATTTTATTTCAGTAGAATTCCCTGAGCAAGTGGGAGAGGAGGATGTCTGTTATTTGGAAAATGAGATGGTTGTGAATTTTTGCTAGCTCTGTCTTTGAGGTACATGCAGTCCTTTCCATATTACCACCTTTCCATTAAGGTTTTACCAGACCACCATGCACAATTCTTCATTTTCCCAAGGTTGTTCATCTGAAGGTTAGATAGAAAACCCTTTAGAACAACCACAGGTCTCCCAACACTTCTTTTGTTGTATGTGAGAGATGAGTAAGAAACATAATTCTTCATATCACATGAATTGAGGTCCCAATGTATTTCTAAACACAATCTACAAAAGCACCGAAGTACTATAGCAATAAACAAAACAAAAAAAATGCATTTCGCGATCGACCTACCCTACAACAAAACATTGTGAAAACACACATTGGGTTTTGACCACTTGGACCTGTCCGCGTTTCGATTGGGTTGTCGACATGGACCCTTGTTATTTCTACGAGGTTTGGGTCATCCTAAAACTGATCGATTACTCTCTGTTCTTGTTCTATCAGAAGAAATCCCCTTTCCCGTGCCTCCGGTGTCATAGGAAATCCCTTGTTTTTCACGAGAGTCACCAGGGAAACCTTTGTTTCCTTTCTCACTCTGTTTTCTTTCCTAGATTTGAGGGCCTCTTGAGCCAACTATTCTATTGTTTTCATCTATTCATCTAGGATCATGGCCTTGAACCTGGTCATTTTCGGGTTGGCCATCCTTTGTACCACCTTGTCCCAGTCCTAGGCATTTTCTGTTAAGACTTCATCTTCGAATTTGTCATGGGTGTACGACCAACGGGATAAAAATTATGAAGCATGTTGCAAGAACATTCCCTTTGGATCGTGCTTGTGGAATCGACCCGTTAGGAACATGAATTTGATTTGGCTCAACCCTTCTTATTTGGATTGAGAAGTATCCTTTACCAAGTAGAACCCTACATGGAAACCATAGGGTATGGACACATGTTTCTTGTCCTTGACCAAGGTGGCATTGTATCCTTGCAATATGGTTTGATAGCATATTTCTCCTACGACAATCCCATATGAGACATGAGATGGTAGGAGATGTGGTGCTTCGGTGGCCCCAAACACCTTGATGTAGGTGGCGCACTCATCCAAATACCAATGGCCTACCTTGGATATCATGTTTTTGGTTGCCGCTGATAGCCCTGGGCATTCCTTCTTAAAACGAATAAAATAAATTTGGGTGATGAATTCATCATAGATGAGGGAGTAGGATTTCTTATACCTATTTTCCCATAGCACGTTGAAGTAGACATGGAACGAGATTTCTACAACATCTCATCTCAGATTCATGCCGATGAAGACATTTCTGGTGCACATGACATCAAGAAAGAATGAATCCATGTAAAAAATTGGTGCTTCCCCTTCCTTCAACGCCTGGGCCTACGACACACAAATGCTTAGTTTCTTGGAGATTATTTCTCCCCAATTGAAGATGCACCCAACGATCACAAATTTGTATGCCAAAGGCATCCATTCCTCTGAAGACCATGAGAAATCGTTATCTCTGTATAATCGATAGATGAGAGACATCAAATAGATGTATGGCTCTCTTAAGTTAGTTGTCCCATACCATCCAGTGCTCTGGTTGGTTAACTTCTTTTCCTCCCTCCACCATGAGGCCATCACTTTTCTAGTGTCATGGTGTTCATAGAACTTCATGACAAAGTTTTCTTTTAGCCTCTCCTCTAGGTCCTTGAGTTTGTAATACTTCTGAAATTATATCGGGAGGAAAACCCTGACACACCCGCCATTGTCATCATTGATTAGACACTTCTATGCATCTGTGTGGCCTATGAGCCATTTCAAAACCTCTATGCAGGAAAAAATGGGGGTTCTTCTTTCTACCATATGTAGATACCATTGTCGGATGTTTGGCAACACCTGGTTGTCAAGATCCCTTATGTATGGATCAATGTACGAGACATAATCTGGGTACTCTTCTTAGCTAATCCTATTAAAAATACCCCCCTAGTGTGGGAGCACCATATTTGAGCCTGTGCTTTCCTTTGTATTGCCAAATGCCGAAGGATGGATGAAAACCTTCTTCATTTTTGTCTTAATGACAGGTTTCAGCCTTAGGGCATATTGCAATTGTTTTGCGATCCTTAGAGAAGAGCCTTCACCTACCTCTGGTTATTTTATCTTCGGTGCCCTTGACGATCATCTAGTGGTTGGATTTCTTGGCGAAATTGTTCCTGCAACTTAAAATAAAATTTCAAAGACTGTGTAAAAACAAAAACTCGATAAAAACATATAAATTATAGCCATGTAAAATTTATAGACTCGGATACATACCTCTGAAGCATGTTAAAACCTGTTTATTTTGATAATAACGGAGTTGATACATCCTTTCGAGTCACTTTTCTTGCTCCTTCAGATGCTCCAGAATTCTCTTATGTGTAGTGTTAGCACCAAAAGTCACCTCTGGATTGCGACAAAGGTAATCCTAATACCCATAAGTTTTATATGTCACAATGAATGAATAAGGGTGTTTGAATGGGTGCAGACCCATGAGAATCTCTCTTTAACTTAGAATTCTGGACCAAGAAAAACATAATAAAGTGAGGTATTGATCTAACTCTAGTCAGGAAGTTGAGTTTAAAATGAGCAGAGGGAAGACTTGGTGAGAAAATGTAAGAGTCTGCTATGGACATTTGGTCTTCCAGCAGCCTAAGGAAGAAAAGCTTTAAGAACAAGATCCTCTTGGACTCGAAGTTTCAAACACTAAGATATGCCTAAACTACATAGTTATAACAACACGATGATCAAACCTACATCACAATGTTATTGTAACAATTTGACTAGATCCTCCAATTTCGAGCTACTTAGTGTAAGAGGGAAAAGATAACACAAGAAACTGATTAAAACTAGTGAAAATATTGCACTGATCAAACCTACATCACAACAACATAACTACCCTCAACTGGACCCTCCAATTCTGAGTGTTTTAACATAGTTGTTTATAGAGATACAGAAATAGGATGAATTTCATTAAACAAGAAGTCTCAAATACAGAGGCATAACCAGAGGAACTAGTGCTTCCTCAAAACTTTACAATATGGGAGCCTAACTCAATCATTGATGACCCTTACAAAATATCAAAATTGAGTATAAATACTCAAAACTTCTCATGTTCCTTAGGGATATGGTCGGACCACTACATTCAAAGATTTGTGTTTCCTCCTTCTCTTTTTAGACTGCACATGTTTTCCTCTGTCATATGTGAAATTAAAACAGTATGTACTTTGCAGGAAAACCCATTTACAGAGGAGCTCTGGGATATCAGCTAGCCTCCACAACCATCCTTTCTTTCTTTCCATTAATGGGCTGAAACGAGGCTTCAACCACCACCCCCTATTTCCATTAACTTCCTTCATTGGGATCAGGATGAGTTATGACATCCATGAATGCCCCAGGCGGTGCCCTAACTTCTTCAAATAAATATCAACGCTTTGAGCCTTGCTACTCTTCCTCTATAATTAATACATGCACTTTCAGCCCTTTGGCCTAGCTCCTTTCCATTTCCCTAGCCTTGCATGTGACCCTAGGCTACTACCTTGTGCCTAATTCCTAGACGCTAGTCATGATTTCAGCTATCAAAAGTTTCCACACTCTTGCCTTTAGGTATTTCAATCTATGAAACTGTGACATCTCTGATCAGGCACCACATGATCCTCTATATCAAATGTCTCCCATGAATCTTGGGTTTTGGGACTTCGACATATTGGCAATCGACACTTCGGGACATCGGCCATTGGGACTATGACACATCGTGACTCGGGGCTTCGCGCCTTGCTCCATGCTGAAACCCCCAAAATGTGAAATCGTGATTTCTCTTATCTACTGCCACACGCTCCCCTAGTTGGATGGCTCAGATCATTTCATGAATTTGAGTTTTGCGAGTCTTCAAGACTCTACCTTCTTACTTTCCCAACTCACAAAATCACAAAAAGATGAGCCAATGGTCCAACTTTCTCCTTTGATCAACGACTGCGATATTTTCGCGATTTCACATTTCGGGAGTCCCTGATGTGATCTACTCTTGACTTCTTGGTTTACAAAATCATGACTATACTGATTGTGCCCCACATGTCCCTCTGAAATGAACGGCGTAGATATCATGATTTCGGGCCGTGTTTTGATGCTAAACTTTTTGCAACTATGTAATCATGATCGCCTGATGGCCACCGATCTAATTATCTCTGGATTGATGGCTGAGAGTGAGCCTGTGATTGATGTCTTTTTGCCGACTAGGTATGTGCACGCCTTTGCATAATCGTGCCCTGACTTTGGATAAAAATGCATATGGTGGGTTTTTAAACCCCTTTTCTCGCATTTAGTCACCCAATGACCAAATTCAAAGGAAAACCATCCCCTTGCAAGAATAAGTGTTAACATTAGGCTCCATTGGGGATAGAGTCCTCCCTACGAGGCTCTAAGATATCCTTTTTCAGTTCTAGTCACATTCTTTTGGGCTATGGATTCAAGCTCAAAACACATTGCTGAAAATATAGGCTAAAAGTAAAAACAAAAATAAACACACATGCTTTAAGGAGCTTATTTATGTACAGTCCTAAACTAATAAAATTTTACATAGTGCTAGGTGAAATAAAACTTCCACCATAGCCATTCAATTAACTTCCTAACTGGAAGCTCCTTCACTTTATCGATGATTGATAACAAGTAATGCAACTGTGACAGCATAATGGTTACATTCTTCAGCTTTCCTCCTAATGTTGAGGTCAGGATAAAGCTGGGTGGCTTCAAAACATGAAGGAAATATAACTCCATGTATTCCTTCATGGGATCATAGGCCAAGTGACAAACTCCATAAAATTGGTAATAGACAGCCTTCTCTGCAACACAACTGCTCACACATTGTTGGATGTTTCTAGAAAGCGCAGGTGAATGAGAAGATGATGAGGGATGACTGATTTCAGATGATGTTTGCTCACTTACAGGCTCTGGACAGGAGATAAACCACCCCTTATGTTGCTCCTCTGGTTCTTCTTCATGGCTTTCCCAAGGGTCATATTCATAATCATCATAAACACGACCTGTGGAAAAACTCTTCTCTTCATATTTCTTCTTAGTGTCTTCGATAGGTCTAGGATAGTTGATTTCTTTGTAATAATTTTCATTAATGAATAGAGGACAAGGTTCTGCTATCTATTCTTGGAAATCCTACATATCCATCTTAGAATCTGATTCATATCTATCATACATAGGTTGGCTTCTCCTCTGGTCAACAAACTGTGATGTGGGGCTATGTTGCTCCTCATTTGAATAATCATCAAATCTTGCGGCAACAGGTACATCAAGAGAAGGATGCAAGGCCTCTACAACTATGAAATATTCAATGCTTTCATCATCGGTAGGGCTGTCAAGAACATCTGCCTCAAGGACTGGAAAATCCTTTGCGCTTTCTTCAAATTCTAACCTTTCTAGCTAGGCCGAGATAGATTTTACCAGTTCCATCAAGTCTCCTAGGTCATCTTCTTCCTCCATATGGTCCTCATCCTTACAATCTTCATTAGACATAGCCATATCTTGATCATGGCCTTCACATTCCTCACAAAAATTAAGACAAATTAACTCAGAGGAATAGAACTTTTGACAATGCCTATTGAAAACTACATGAAACTACTCCAGGGAGGATATGCTAGCAGGGGGAAAGGACCAGTACCACTCATGAGCATCCCCATCCAATGAGAACATGGACATATTCATTAAAACATCCTCATGATGTATCTCCCACTGATGCCCGAGTTCATAAAAATCATGGATATGTCGAGAAGGGTGGTCCTCTTTACATTCTCTAAATATGGGAAAATAATCACCCCATTCATCCACAGTAGGGACAACATTAGGAAAACCAGAAACAACAGAAAAATCAAAAGGGGAAAACCTCCAAGCCAACATTTTGTCCATTTCGAACCAGTGGAGTCGCCAATCAATCCTTTAATCATGGAGTTGTTAAGTGAATGATACATAGCTTTGAATGTGTCAAGTCTTTTCTCACCATCAAAGGTGAGATCCTAACATTGTTTTTCCCTTAGAGAACTTCTCAAGCTGAGAAAGAAGCTGTTGAAAACCTTCTTGAGAAAACTCCTCTCGGTCAGCTTTTAGGTGTGCTAAAAGTAGCCACAACTGAAACATTGAAGTGGAAATAGTGGAGTCACCACAGTGGATTCGCTAGGTGCACAATTGTAATCTTCGATGTACTAGGTTCCGATGCACCCTCAAAACCAGTAATCTTTGTCATTCAATCCCAGGGAAAATCTTCAATTTTGTCCTCAGAAATCACGCCAGAAATGTTAGCACCAGAATTTGCCTCTGGATTGTGGTAGAGGTAATCCTAATACCCATCTGTTTTATATGTCACAATGAATAAATAAGGGTGGTTAAATGGGTGCAAAACCAAGAGAATATCGCTTTAACTCAAAATACTGGACCAGGCAAAACATAAGAAAGTGAGGTCTTTATCTAACACCAGTCAGGAAGTTGAGTTTAAAATGAGCAGAGGGAAGACTTGGTGAGAAAATGTAAGAGTATGCTATGGACATCCGGTCTTCCAGCAACCAAAGGAGGAAAATCTTCAAGAACAAGATCCTCTTGGACTCGAAGTTTCAAACACTAAGATATGCCTAAATGACACAATTATAAAAGCACAATGATCAAACCTACATCACAATGATACTATAACAACACGACTAGATCCTCCAATTTCGAGCTACTTAGTGTAAGATGGAAAAGATAACACAAGAAACTGATTAAAAATGGTGAAAATATTGCAGTGATCAAACCTACATCAAAACAACATAACTACCTTAAACTGGATCCTCCAAATCTGAGTGTTTTAACACAGTTGTTTACAGAGATATGGAAAGAAGTTGAATTTCATTAAACAAGAAGTCTCGAATACAGATGCATAACCAAAGGAACCCGTGCTTCCTAAAAAATTTACAATATGGGAGCCTAGTTCAACCATTGAAGACCCTTACAAAATATCAAAATTGAGTATAAATACATGGAACTGCTCATGGCCCTCAGGGATACAATTGGACCACTGCATTCAAAGCTTTGCGTTTCCTCCTTCTTCTGTTAGACTGTACATGTTTTCCTCTTTTAGACATGAAATTAAAACAGTATGGACTTTGTAGGAAAACCCATTTATAGAGGAGCTCTGGGCTGTCATCTATCTGCCATGACCATCCTTTATTTATTTCCATTAATGGGGTGAAATGAGGCTTCAACCACCACCCCCTATTTCCATTAATTTCCTTCATTGGGATTAGGATGAGTTTTGACATCCATGAATGCCCTAGGTGGTGCCCTGAATTCTTCAAATCAATCTTGACACTTCAAGCCTTGCTTCTCTTCTTTTGCAATCAATACATGCTCTTTTGGCCCTTTGGCACAATTCCTTTCCATTTCCCTAGCCTTTCATGTGACCTTGGGCTGTGACTGTGTTCCTAATTCTCAAGCACTAGTTGCGATTTAGGCTATCGGGAGTCTCCACACTCCTTCCTTTAGGTATTTCGATACATGAAATAATGACATCTCTGATCAAGAGCCAAGTGATCCTCTGGATTGGATGAGTCCCATGAATCTCGGGTTTCAGGACTTTGACATATCAACAATCGACACTTCGGGACATCGGCCATCGGGACTACGAAACATCAGGACTCTGGGATTTGCACCTTGCTCCATGTTGAAACCCCCAAAATGCGAAATCAAAATTTCACTTATCTACTACCATGTGCTCCCCTAGTTGGATGGCTCAGATCATTTCATGACTTTGTGTTTCACGAGTCTTCAAGACTCTACCTTATTAATTTCCTGACTCACAAAATCACAAAAATCTGATCCAACGGTCCAACTTTCTCCTTTGATCAACGACTGCGATCTTTTCACGATTTCACGTTTCGTGAGTCTCTGATGTGATTGACTCTCGACCTCCTAATTCACAAAATCGTGACTATGTTGATCGTGCGCCACATGTCCCTCTGAAATGATGGCCCAGATATCACAATTTTAGGCCTTGGTCTGATGCTAAACTTTGTGCAACTCTCTAATCTTGACGGCTCGATGGCCGCCGATCTAATTATATCTGGATCCGACGGCTGAGATTGAGCCTGTTCTTGATGGTTTTTCGCCGACCAGGTATGTGCACACCTCTGCATAATTGCACCCTGACTTTGGATAAAAATGCATATGGTGGGTTTTTAAACTCATTTTCTCGCATTTGGTCACCCATTGGCGAACTTCAAAGGAAAAACATCCCCTTGCAAGAATAAGTGCTAACATGTAGAAAGATTTCATTTACATCAACTCAAGAGAATTTAAACAGGGAAGAACTTACTGTGTCGCATCAGACATTCAATTTGGGTTATGAGTGATATTTTAACAAACCCACTACCAAATCTCTATAACTTAAATTCAATGTGGGTTGATGGTGGAGGCGCGGGTGGTGATGTGGTCTATCGGTGATTTTAAATGGTTGTTTTGATTGGTGCAAGAGGTAGCAACTAATGCAAGATCGAGTATTAATTAGCTCCTGAAATGCTCAAAATCCGATCGTATCTAATGATAAAATGTATCATCATGTCGCTCTCTCAGTAGGTGGATCAAGGATGTGATATGAACGTTTTCGTTAATGTACTCCTGCAAAAATCTTCAACACCAATCTATCTTACCGTACAATGTTGTCGTAGAAAAGTTGACTTGGAGGTGTGACTCAGACCTAGGTAACCAAGAATGACTTAGGATAGAACTAGACTATACAACCATCTTACCTGGTAAAGACACGTGGCGTAGGAGACTAGTGGCTTAATTCTCTTGTATTAATCGGAGTTAGGAACTTCCTTAAGTTATTCATTCTAAAACAAACCTTAACTTGCCGATGCCAAAAAAGTGTCAAGGATCGATTATTGGCGATAAACCTACCAAAGCGCTTTCGAATCGGCTCTCTTGAAAAGGTCTCGATGCCAAAAATGCATCGAGGATCGACAATCAAGTATAAATTTATCATGATCAAAATGTTCATTATGATCCTTCTGAATTTCCCTGATTTTGATAAGGTGCGTAGGAACCAATTTTGTTAAGGGTTCTTAACTCCCTTTAACTCAACAATAGGAACCAAACCCGCAACTAAGGCCCAATTAGACTCTATAGCATTTAATGGTGGAATGGTTCTCTAGATCTTGCGATCTGGCCAATTAATCGATGGGCTTTACGTAGTGATCGAAATGATGTCTTCTTGTGAAAACCCCTCCTTCAGTTCAAACGTTCTCTTTTTGTATTTTATCTTATAGGTGGGACCGATACAAGACAAATGCTGGTATAAACCAGCTGGGTAACAAAGGGGAGGACTTAACTATTGAAGAAGTATGACTTTGGGATAACCCTTCTACTCAAGCATGCAGACAAAGATTCTTACACCTACAACAAGAATAGTACTAATACATTAACCTATTGGTGTTCCAATTATTGACTGAGATACGATTATCATGAGAAAACATACATGCAATAAACGATGGCAAGAAAAATAGTTTCCTTAACTCTAATCATCAATCACATATTAACACAATGATTTACTTTTCATCATTAAAGACAAGAACTATAAAAATATTGAATCAAATAACTTATCAACAGATTCAGAGGCTCTTAATCGTTACATGATCCATTCATGAGATAAAATCATAAATAATTCTTCTTCAGATCCAATCACACACGCTTTTGATGAAAAACACAAACTTGTCTCTGGTCCTAAACATGACTTCTCAATTAAGGTAGCTAATAAATAGTACTTTAGAAATACAAAAATGAGGGTCTTTGATGGATGGTCAAGATTCACTTCGAGACTTCAAGTGTTTGGGCTCTTCAAAATAATTTCATGCCTCACAGTCCAAAAATTCTGAAGCGTGAAGTGCCAGAGCACGTGGAGCTCATCAGTCATGACACATGGCACTTATCAGTCATGACATGTGGAACTCATTCTAGGTCATTTGGTTGTGTCATTCACTCATTTCCATGTGACACATTTCACCCTTCTTTCCATGACACATCAATAGCTGTGACATCATATGACATCCGATCACCATCACTTCGTAGCCCATACCAATCCGGGATATTTATAAGAAAAACATTCATAAACTCTCGAATACCAAACACCTGAAGTCCTGAAGTGAATATTAACCATCCATCAATGAGGACATGCGGCGATAGATTCCCCACTTCGGAGGATTGCGCGAGCAAGGAGGCGAAAACTCTTGAAGCTTGAACTCCCGAAATGAATCTGGACCGTCCAGAGCTAGAGGGTACATGGAGGAAGATCTCTCAATTTCGAAATAAGACACTCTGGAGGATGGTAATAACTTTGCATTAAAAATGACCGAAGCTTAAACTCTCAAAGTAATTACAGACCGTTGATATCAAATCAACCAGAACTTTTGATCCTTACTGCAGGTAGGGAAGGAATATCACCCGTATCACAGATTGTGAAACCATCAATGACCACACTGCATTGCGGGGATGTAAATTGATCGAACGTCAATTTTCCAAAGGGGCCCCACAATTGGAACCATGGTATTGTTGGAAGGGTATGTGACATCATGTGGGGGATTACAGGCCCGAAGGTGGTGTGGACCTAAACCACCCTCAAAAACATTCGTAATCACACACTTATATGACATCAGGTCACCATGTCACCTCCACTCACACTCATGTTACTACTCAACTTTCACCACATGTTCCCCTCGATTAATCCCCATATCACCTATCATGTCCATGCATATTGTTTTCCTATTGGATGCTCACCTCCACGTTTTCCTGTTCACGACCAGGTCATCATAGAAAAAGCAGGGAGAAGGGTCAGTTACAGTTGAGACAGAGTGCACTTAACTTCCGAAAGCTCAGACATAGAAAAAGAGTTAACTCTTAGTCACAGGTCGATGCAGATTGGTTCGAGAACATGTCAACAGACTCTGTTCATGTAGCCAGATATCTCCAGTTTCCTCCAACGAATCGCAGGCATTCCATTACTCAACATGGAGATCTCTTCTATCACTCCAAGGCCTATTTTCTGTTGAGTCAGTTCCTCTGGCACATGCATCAGTTATGTCTTAGAGACAGTAGTGGTCTTTAACAGGTTAAATCTAGCATTTTCTTAGATTAGATACAAAAGTGTTATTGTGTGTGATAAGAACCACTCTTGTTGATTAAGTCTAATGTCATAGTCAATTTAATAACTTTTTTACAAACAATTACCTAAAATTAGGTCTCAGTCTCTTAAGGACAAGAACCTATGGAACTCTGTTAAATAGGGGGCATTTGAATGTTTTGAAGGTCGATGGTTTTGGAAAAGACCCTCATTTTTTTATTTGTAAAGAACTATTTTGGAGCTATCTTAACTGAGAAGTCCTTTTTAAGACCAAAGACAAGTTTGAGTTTTTCATCAAAAGCATGTGTGATTAGATATAACAAAGAATTGTTTCTTATTTTATCTCATGAATCGATGTTGTAACGAGTAAGAGCCTCTGAATCTATTGATAAGTTATATGATTCAATAGTTTTATAGTTGTCTTTAATGATGAAAACTAAATCGTTTTGTTAATATGTGATTGATGATTAAAGCTAAGAAAACTATTTTTCTTACCATCGTTCATTACATGTATGTTTTCTTCTGATAATCTTATCTCAGTCAATAATTGGAACACCAACAGGTTAATGTATTAGTACTAGGCTTGTTGCAAGTGTAAGAATCATTGTATGCATGTTTGAGCATGTGGGTTATCCCAAGATCATCCTTCTCCAATAGTTAAGCTTTCCGTCTTTGTTACCCAGTTGGTTTATACCATAGTTTATCTTGTATCTATCCTACCTATAAGAGAAAATATAAAAAAGAGAACATTCGAGCTGAAGGAGGAGCTTTCACAAGAAAAAATCCAGTCAATCACTATGTAAATCCCATCAATTAATTGGCCAAATTGCAAGATCTGGAGAACCATTCCACCATTAAATGTTGTAGAGTCTAATTGGGCCTCGGTGGCGGGTTTTGTTCCTACTGTTGAGTTAAATGGATTTAGGACCCCTCAACACTGTTGTCTCTGCGCTACAATATTTTACTGTTGTTGCTTCTTCCCATCTTGTAAAGTAGTTTGTCACAATAATAATATACCTTTCTCCTAACCTTTTTGTTGGTGGGTCAATTGGTCCCACAAAGTATATTGCCCATTTTTAAAATACCTAGAAGGTTACTTGTGGATTTAGGGGAATCTTGCCCATATATTAGGTTTACCATCCCTCTAACATACGTCACATATCTGGAAGTATTCCTTTGAATCTTTGTGAACAATCAGCCACCATAGTCCTATGCGCAATAACTTCTGCATCGTAGCTTTGCTTGCATATTTTCCTCTTTCTATCCCCTCATGCGCCTCTGCTAAAGTCCTAGGTATTTCATGTTTTAGTACACACCTTATCAAGATGTTGTCTGCACCCATATTATATAAGTGTCCTGCAATCAATTGATAGTCTGCAGCTCTGACTACCAAATGTTTCTTCTGTGTAGTGTTGAATTCTTGTGGAGCAGTCCCTGTACACAAGTATTGAATGATGTCAGCAAAATACTCATCGGATACTTGGAATGAAAATAATTGTGCATCAGGGAAGTTGTCCTCTAGATTCATAGGTCCTTATCCATTGGTGATCCTTGATAGGTGATCATGTCCTACATTCAACTTCCCTTGTTTGACTATCACT
>JZKD02S0423989.1:75475-122834 GCA_000966675.3 Picea glauca | reverse complement strand
GACAACATTTTTATTTCATGAATTATTCTTTTATTTATTTAAATCCTTGTTTTTAATACTCCCCTCTTTAAAAGTTTAAGTCTCCCTTAAAAATTAACCACCATGGGTTTAGCTTGAATTTACCCCCTCATTACTTTTACCCCTTTTACTTTTTTTAGACGTATTTAAGCAACTCCTAGGTGGGTGTTAGTTTAAGCCCTAGGTTTATTTTTGGACAATATTTTCTTAGGGTTGATCCATTTATATTAGAGACGTTTTATTCTAGGTTTGATTCGAAGAGGGAGACAATTTAATTAAGGGAGGCGGTTGTAATAATTTATCAGGTGCTAAGGTCTCACGGTCAACTAGGCTGTCTCAACATCATTCTCAAGTGATGTTCCCTTCAGGACGCACTATGTGCTCCAAGGGTGCCACTCGCCTCGATCGCTTCTGTCGCGCGACGTGCCCTTCAGGACGCACCACATGCTCCAAGGGTGCCACTCGCTGGCTTGACAGATTGGTAGACTCTAAAACCCCTGGAGTCAACAGTCTGCCAGGTGAATCTTGTGGGAGACTAAGGGCTCTGAGGAATAAGGCCCCCGCCTTATTGCGCGCCCCTTAGAATCATCATGAGCGACTGTCGCAGTCTGTCCTCACGGCATCGTGGATCCCCTCGAACTAGGTAATCGTTAACCTATAGTTCGAGCCACGACGGGAGTGCTAGTAGGCTGTGGCAGGGCTGCTATCCACACCTCTCCCTCAATCTCTCTGGATCTCGTGTGTGGCCCCTTTACTCCATATGTGAGTCCGGTTGGCAAGCTATCGTCAGCCTGCATCATCAACCATCATGTCAGATCATGTCAAACAACATATCGTATAATCAATCGTATATCATCAAATGAAACAATATCATCATAAATGAAACAACTCAAATACCCCACTCCCTGACTCAATCCGGAGTCCAAGGGAGTTCCACAGATTCCCCTGCATCCTCCAGGTCCGACACCCTGCACACTCAAAGAAACTGAGTCAGCAGCACCTGTCTACACCATGGTAGTAAAAACATCCTGTCATATAACTCAATGCATAAAAAATGAAAGAAAAGTTTTATCATCATATATATCCAGATCACTTGCGAGCAAGTGTCCTCAAAGAATAAGTTTGGTATGTGTGCCAGAGCGGGATGTTACAAAATGGATACCATTTAATAATAAGGAGGGAGGATTGATATAGGTGGATATCAGTGGCCACCCACCTTTTCCAACTCACTCAAAACAATTTTCTTGCAATTTTGGCAATTTACTATTTTTAGCAGTTTTTAACTTTCGAGGCCATTTTGAGGGCCTAAATGATTTCCTTTTCGGGATCTAGCTTCTCAATGATATCCAAAGGCTATTATTTATCCCCCAAAATGAATCTCCTCAATGATACCTTTCCAACAGGATATCGTTCTCCTAAAATGGAGATTGTATGCAAAAGTAATGATCTCGGGAAGTTGATGTACTAACTTACCCAAACGAGGCTCACATGAATTTTGGCGCTTCATCTCCTAGGGTTAGGTTTTTGGATGTATAAGGTTTTTGAAATTCATTTTTATTTTAAAAATTCCTTCAGAGCCTCATTTTAATCATCTTCTTGTGAATGAGCGCAGTCGTCACATCTCTTCTCAGAGATAAGCTGCCACCATTCCAACAAGCTTGTTTTCCGCTGCATTTTACATTTTCAGCTTATTTCCTTATTGAATAGAAAACAAATTTTACTGTATATTTGTTATTCTATGTTAGTCATATTTTAATAAAATCTATTCATTTCATTCTTCTCATAAAATCTGGATCATGCGCAGTAACTCTGTTATGCTTTCTACTATTTTCTCATCCCAGTAGTCTCCAATACTGGCTATTTTGGGATTCTCACCTGTCCCAATGTTCATTTTCTTCATCTTGATTGGCACAATAAATACTTCTTATTCAAGATGTGGATGTTCCACCTCTCTTTAACCATCAACTTCTGCTATCTAAATGTTGCATGGGTCATCTTCATCTAGTGCTTCTTCCTGCACATGGTAGCATGACAATAGTTCTTTTACTGTTTGTATGTTTTGTTGTTGATCTTCTGTCATAAGTTCAACTTCTAGTTCCATAATGAATATAGTCTCTCTTATTTGTTTAAGTACTGAGTCTATTTTGGTATTCTCATGTTCAAACGATAAAGTGACTGTAAAATTCTGTTGTAATATTGTCTAGTATGTAGTTCCCCTATGCAATTCCTGGTCTATGTACCAGTTTGATGGAATCCCTTCTTACGTGTGAATAAAGTGATGAGGACATTCCTCTGGTGGTTTCATCCTCCATATTGTTCTGCACTTATCCACGTGTTATGTTTGTGCCCCCTATCCATCATATCTCTGTATTTGGTTGTTTCTCTATCTGCACCAAATCTGATGTGCAATAACATCTTACATTGGTACCATTCCTTGACTGTGTCTTTGTGCACACCCCACCATCTTGTAGGTGTTTCTTTGAGTGCTATATCCAGAGCTAGGAGCCTCTAATTTTCTAACGCTTCATCTTTGTATCTTGTTATGAATTCTTCTAATTCATTTACCCCATGGAAGCTGGGAGGTTCTCTTATCTTTGTATCTACCCATCTTACTACTCGGTTTATTCTTGTGCATCTTATTGTGGAGACTTCGTGTAACCTTTCCTGCCAATTTTCTAACCCTGTGTTTGAGTATGACGTGAAATAAGTGATACTTCTCCAATTGAGTATCCCATTTTTAGTTGGATTCACATAATCTTCTTCTCATGTGGTGGTTCTATGCAACTGGTTAATTTCCTCCAGGTCTAAACAAGTGGGTTCTACAAACCTTTCCCCTTATGATGGGTCCAATGGTGCAATGAATCTATATTCTCCTTAATTGAATGTTATATTCCTCATTTTTAAGTTGATTATGGCATGATTTTCCAAGTTCCAATATAATCCAAGAAATTCCAGATAAGGTGTTGTACCATCCACTATATCTATCACTTCGAAATCAACTTTAATGTGAACTCCATCCAGATCTACTATCAGCCCCTTCAGCCTTCCAATTGGTAGAAATCTATGTTTATTTGCTAGCTTCAACTAAACATGTGCATATCCTAGTGTGGGATCTCCCATACATTTCCATTTCTTCTTGGGTACCACATTTACTTTGGATCCTAAATCTAGTATAATATCTCCCATGTTGAAATCTCCAATATTGGCATTCAGTTTGAATTCTCTACTTGTTCTCCTCCTTGTATGCAGATGATTAACTGTTTTCTGTTTTATCTTTCCACCTACCTTTTTTCTACATATTCCTAACATATTTTGTAACACTATAATAGATTATGGATCATTTAGTATTTTAACACAGGATTGCAGAAAATCCTTACTCGTACTTACTTGTCCTAGGGGATGTGCTTCATTAGTGTGATCCAATGATGGAGGCATCTTGTACATTTATATTCTTGAATTTGTTGCGCATTTGATGTCGATGAACTATCTGGCTTCAAGAATTCTTTCATAGCCTTATTGAATATTTCCTTTTTGTTCTGCGCATCAAACTCCTTCTATGGTTCAGAATTCTTCTTTACCCATTGGTGTTGTGCTGGATCTTGTCTCACTGCATTGTTTCCTATCTTGGATCTTCCACGTGTCGCTATGTTGATATTTCTTCCATCATCCCTTGCTTCCGCCGAAATCAACTAAACATTATGATTGTTTTAATTTATCTTTTCTTGGATCTTCCCTAGTAGTGTGGGACATTCTTCTGTGTCATGATCTAGTGCACGAAAATACATACACATCCCAGGTGGAAGTGGCAATTATCTTACATAGTGTCATGGTTGTTTAAAATTGTGGCATACCACTGGTCCTTTGCCTCTTCCAAATTCTCCTCTTCCGTTTCCTCCACCTTTGTATCTAGCTCTATCTCCTCACGGTGCATTGTACTAGGGCTCCTGTTTATACTCTGTGGGACTATAATGTGGTTGCGTGGTATTGTACTGCAGCTGCCCAGTGTTATGTTTTTGTTTCAGAATGTTATACTACTGCTACAAAGTGTTATACTCCTATTGTGTAGTTTTATACGAGGTTGGTACTTGGTTAAAATGTGGTGCAACTTTCTCGGTCATCATTTCTGCCTGCACCCTATAAGCAGCTGATGTTTTTTCCCTCATTAGGTCCATGGTCCTGCAATTGTTGTCATCATGGTCTATTGACTTGAAAAAGTTGCAATATGGACTCTTAGGTACTTTCTGGTATATCTACATCATTTGATAGTGATATGAATCATGTCCCTGTTTCTTACAGATTTCACACCATAGTCCTCATGTTGGTAACGAGTTTGGAAGTCTTGTTTCCATGTACTACGTGAATGTTGGGAATCCATTCTTATGGTGTCCTTTTGTCCTGCATGTGGTACACCAAACAAATTCTCTTTGGTCCTTACCCCTATTCTGGTTTAGATGAAATGTTAAGTTCTTCAGATCCTCCTTCAGCTCCTCTATGGATGGATTTGTCTTTTGATATTGGTTCTCTTCCAGTTGTAGGGTTTCCTGCAGAGCCTCTACCTGGGTTTGAAAATTCTATTATCGCAAGGGGTATTTCAAGTGTGGTTATAGTGAATTAACAAACATATGCCTATGCTGCATATATGTCATGACATACTTTAGTTTTCCCTTCAATCATTTGAATCTCTGTTCAATCTCCCACACAGATTCTCTTGGTTTCTATCTAATCTTTATCATCTGATTCATGTATTGATCCTCGGAGCTAGGCTTTTGGAATTCGTTTATCAATAGATTTTTGATATCTCGAATCGTTTTGGTTGTCCCTAGTGGACTATTTGCAGCTAAGCGCATGTACCAATCCAGTTTGTGATCTCTTAGCATGAAGGATAACTGTGCAAGTTTAGTGTCCTCATCTCTGATATGTTTTTCTTCCCAAATCTTTTCACAAAAAAACAAGTGCTTCTGAGGGTCCTCTAACGCCTCTCCTTTGAATTCTGGTAACCTGATGGTGGGATCATGTCCTGCCATCTTGAATGTTGAAGTAATACCTCTGCACGATGTAGATACTTGACTAATTCTTCCTGAACTGGCTCCCCCAATTTTTGTTCCTCGTGTAGATGTACTTCCTACTGTCTTCCTTCTCTCGAAATTTGGTTGTCTAAATGGTGGTGTTCTTATTGGTGTATTAGTCGCACATGGGTTTATGGGTTCCACAATGACATTGATATGGATAGGAGTGTTTCCTTCTATTCCCTCTCTTGGACCTCTCGTCTTCCTCTCATATGTCATGTGCAGGATTTCCTCAATCTTCTCCATAGCCCGAAGATCCTCTCCCTCTTCATCATCACTTGCCAAGCCCTCCCTTGTGGCTACAACCCTCTTCTTGGTGTTCATCTTATATTGGTAGGGTACTCCACTATGAATTCTCCCATCTTCTTCTATGATATGCTTGATCTGGTATCCATCCATCATGATTGGTTCCAAGGCCTCCTCCTTCTTTACTTTGTACCATCCACTATATCTATCACTTTGAAATCAAATTTAATGTGAACTCCATCCAGATCTACTGTCAGCTCCTTCAACCTTCCAATTGGTAGAAATCTATGTTTATTTGCTAGATTCAATTGAATAGGTGCATATCCTAGTGTGGGATATCCCATACATTTCCATGTCTTCTTGGGTAACACATTTACTTTGGATCCTAAATCCAATATAATATCTCCCATGTTGAAATCTCCAATATTGGCATTCAGTCTGAATTCTCTGCTTGTTATCCTCCTTTTATGCATATGATTAATTGTTTTCTATTCCATCTTTCCACCTACCTTTGTGCTACATCTTCCTAATATATTTTGTAACACTATAATAGATTATGAATCATTTAGTATTTTAACACAGGATTGCAGAAAATCCTTAATCGTACTTGTCCTAGGGGATGTGCTTCATTAGTGTGATCCAACGATGGAGGCATTTCATACGTTGATAATTCTTGAGTTTGTTGGGCATTTGATGTCAATGCACTATCTGGCTTCAAGAATTCTTGCATGGACTTCTTGAATATGTCCTTTTTGTTCTGCACATCAAACTGCTTCTATGGTTCGTCATTCTTCTTTACCCATTGGTGTTGTGTTGGATTTTGTCTCACTACGTCGTTTCCTATCTTAGATCCTCCACGTGTCACTATGTTGATATTTCTTCCATCATCCCTTTCTTCCACTGAAATCAACTAAACATTTTGATTGTTCTAATTTCTCTTTTCTTGGATCTTCCCCAGTAGTGTGGGACATTCTTTTATGTCATGATTTGGTGCACGAAAAGACATACACGTCCCAGGTGGAAGTGGAAATTATCTTGCATAGTGTCATGGTTGTTGACAGTTGTATCATACCATTGGTTCTTTGCCTCTTCCAAAGCCTCCTCTTCCTCTTCCTCCACCTCTTTATCTAGATCGATCTCATCGCGGTGCATTGTACTGGGGCCCCTGGTTATACTCAGTGGGACTATAGTGTGGTTGCGCGGTATTGTACTACAACTGCACAATGTTATGTTGTTGTTGCACAATGTTATACTACTGCTACATAGTGTTATAATATTATTGCATAGTGTTATATGGGGTTGGTACTTGGTTAAAATGTGGTGCAACTTTCTCGGTCATCATTTATGCATGCACCCTATAAGCATCTGTTGTTCTTTCCCTCATCAAGTCCATGGTCTTGCAATTTTTGTCATCATGGTTTACTGACTTGCAAAAGTTGCAATATGGAATCTTAGTTACTTTCTGGTATATCCACATCATTTGACAGTGATATGGATCATGTCTCTATTTCTTACAGATTTCACACCATAGTCCTCATGTTGGAAATGAGTTTGGAAGTCTTGTTTCCATGTACTGCATGAATGTTGGGAATCCATTCTTATGGTTTCCTTCTGTCCTGCATGTGGTACACCAAACAAATTCTCTTTGGTCCTTACCCCTATTCTGATTTAGATGAAATTTTAAGTTCTTCAGATCCTCCTTCAACTCTTCTATGGATGGATATGTCTTCTGATATTGGTTCTTTTCCAGTTGTAGCGTTTTCTGCAGAGCCTCTACCTAGGTTTGAAAATTTTGTTGTCGCAAGGGGTATTTCAAGTGTGGTTGTAGTGAATTAACAAACATATGACTATGCTGCATATATGTCATGACATACTTTAGTTTTCCCTTCAATCATTTGAATCTTTGTTCAATATCCCACACAGATTCTCCCGATTTCTATCTAATATTTATCATCTGATTCATGTATTGATCCTCTGAGCTAGGCTTCTAGAATTCATTTATCAATAGATTTTTGATATCTCCAATCGTTTTTGTTGTCCCTAGTGGACTTTTTGCAGCTAAGCTCATGTACCAATCGAGTGCATGATCTCTTAGCATGATGGCTAACTGTGCAAGTTTAGTGTCCTCATCTCTGATATGTTTTTCTTCCCAAATCTTTTCACAAATAAACGAGTTCTTCTCAGGGTCCTCTGATGCCTCTCCTTTGAATTCTAGTAACCTGATGGTGGTATCATATCTTTCCATAATGAATGTTGAACTACTACCTCTACATGGTGTATATACTTGACTAATTCTTCCTGAACTGGCTCCCCCAATTTTTGTTCCTTGTGTATATGTACTTCCTACTGTCTTCCTTCTCTCGAAATTCAGTTGTCTAAATGGTGGTGTTCTTATTGGTGTATTAGTCACACATGGGTTTATGGGCTCCACAATGAAATTGATATGGATAGGAGTGATACCTTCTATTCCCTCTCTTGTACCTCTCGTCTTCCTCTCATATGTTGTGCACACGATTTCCTCAATATTCTCCACAGCCCGGAGATCCTCTCCCTCTTCATCATCAGTTTCCAAGCCCTCCCTCATAGCTACGACCCTCTTCTTGGTGTTCATATTATATTGGTAGGGTACTCCACTATGAATTCTTCCATCTTTTTCCATGATATGCTTGATTTGGTCTTCATCCATCATGATTGGTTCCATGGCCTCCTCCTTCTTTCCTTTATCCATTTCTCGTACTCCTGTCAGTACTTCCCCCCTTCCCCCATGCACACATAGAAGTTTAGCTATCTAAAGCCATTGTCATTACACCTTTGTTATATAGTAATATCTTAATGTAATTATATAGTGATATGATATACCTACCTCGAGGTCCCTTCAATAACTCTTGCTCTTAATGTCTTGTTGTCTGATCTGGCATTTTTTTGATGCATCTTCAACAAATATCATTCCCTCAGTCCCATCATGTTCCAACCAACTGACAATGGAACCATTTGTTATTTTTTGTTTTATTCTACTTTATCATTTATCTCACTATTATAGATTGACCCTGGTTCATATTTAACAAGATTCCAACAAAACCCTCTAAAACTATTGCCCCCCTAGTAAACCAGAAGGCAATGCACCACACAGGGTGTACTGCGTAGTCTCACCCGAGATACCTCTATGGATGGATGAAATACTCATATTCTTCCAGAATGGGAATGAGTGGATATCTTTGATTGTACATTGTGATATTTATTTATCTAATCTAACCTCTTGATTAAAACAATCCTTGTTATTCATGCATTTAGAGTATCAGATCTAACTAGTTCTTCATTCATTCATCTAGCATTCAATACCTAACATAAATAGAGATGTATAAATTCAATCACATAAGACAAGTGTTATCATGGTTCACCCCCTCCTGGGATATGTACACAAAGATCTGGCTCTCAAGCTTCTTATTATGTATCAACAATATTTCATGTCGTGAATGTTTACGATTTGGATCTTACAATATCAATAGGTTTCTTGATCCCTATGAGGCTGAATAGATCACACCAGGATTCTCATCCTGTGATCTAACCCTCAGTATCGAGTTGCTCACTCCTTCTCTAGCTCACTAGCTTACAAAATAGTATAGTTCTTACAAACCTTACAACTTTCAGACTTTCCTTGTTTTCTCGCCCCCCACTTCAGACCTCCTAAGTACTACTTATATATATTCTTGTCTCATCATCCATTCCAATACATTGCAAAAAACCTAACCCTAACATCATTAGGTCTCCCTTGCATGCGCACCTCACATGCTTCCCTTGCATGTGTTTCTCTTCCTTCCAGCTGTCCTTTCTTCCCTTTGTGCTTCTCTCCCCAGAAATAACATTTCCCCCAAAATGGGTCAGCATCCAATAAAGATCCAATATGAATACTGAGTTCGAGAATATTCAACAAAGTGAAGAAGCTTTATCACTAAGTTACTGGATAAGAGTATTTCATTAAGGTGGAGAGTGAGTTAGATTTATCATCACTAAGTTTTTGAATATCTATACTTTTGGAGGTCCAAAAGCTCTTTAGTGGGAAGGTGTGATCTAGGAGAATCTAAGGAATTCTCATAGAGGTCCAAGACGTTCTGGAGCACTCATTGAGGTCCCAAAGGATCCATAAAAGTTCAAAATTTTTCCATCTCAAATGCTCTCAAAAATATCATACAATGCATGGCATGACCGTACATTGAGGTGGACTAATTGTTGGTTGAAATAATTCAA
The DNA here is from genome assembly GCA_000966675.3 of Picea glauca. Lineage (NCBI taxonomy): Eukaryota > Viridiplantae > Streptophyta > Pinopsida > Pinales > Pinaceae > Picea > Picea glauca. The sequence goes on along the minus strand of JZKD02S0423989.1, from coordinate 113,259 downwards.
GAATAGACCAATGAGAAGATACCACATGGAATCCTCCCATTTTCCATCAATGGTTAAGGTTGATTAAAATTATGGAGTCGATGGGGTCTAACCTGCAACCTCCATAAGCCTTACCAATCCTCTGCTACCAATGCGCCATACAAACGTTAGTTAAAAAAATATGGCACCACGTATATTTGAATGTGGTTACAAGTTTATTCGGTGGTAAAAGGGGCCGATGGCTAAGCCCCCAACCCATGGTTTGTATTTGATTCCATATAACTATAACCAATACCTTACTCCACACGACGAGTTGTTAAAAACTTTGGTTAAAAAACATTCCAATTATACCATAAGGTTATAACAAAGCACTGAAAATGGAGGGGATTGCAGGGGATGGAACCCATGACCTCCCCTCATATAAAAACATGCCATAATTGTTGCACCAAAGTGTAGGGGTTTGTTAGGAACCCGCCTAAAAATATATTTAATTCCAACCACAAGGCGTGGATGGGGAGTTAAAGCCCACAACTATATGTTGGGCATGTTTTCCCATGTCTACACACACACACCAAGGACACACATCCAAATGTTTTCATAGAGTATGATTTGTGCATAGATCTCGGGGCTATACAAATCCATAGATTTGTGTGCAGGAAGAGGATCCTAGTTGGCATTGTCTCGATATGCATGCCATGAGGTATATTGATGGAACACAGTCATGTTTATACTCATTTTTCTCGTTTTTCCAAGAGGAGTTCAATGGTGATGCTATTTTTGTACTAAGAGGTGATTTGTAAAATTCTTAGTCTAGATTTCCATTAATGAGCACCATAGTGCATCTTTTGGCGTATAAAGAAGGTAAAATTGAGCTAGCTCAAATTTGGTCAAATTTATACTCAATTTTCTCAGATTTTGCAAGGATTCTAATGATGAACTCATTTTATTATTTTGAGTAGTGGAATTAAAGAGTCTATTAAATTGTTTTTTGTAAGCCCATGATGTAATGTAATTTGGTATTTTGAGATGATGAAGAAAAATCTAACTATCTAAATAGGACTTGAAGATGAATAAATATATGTCATCAATATATGTAATTTGAGTTATTTTATTTTATGCTATGTCATCTCATAAATCTAAAAAATTAATCATCAGTTTATGATTTTTTGGATAAGGAGCACAACATCATTTTTCTTCAAATCACCTCAATATGATCAAGAATTAATTATGAATCAATTTAGATGTTGCATGCATATAATGTAAGGAATAATTGGTGTCTAAGGATTTTTAGATCACTTGTTTTCATGGAATTTATAGCTGGTTTATTAAAAATATATTTCATACCACTAAGGTTTTTCATTAATTCAAATTTATTTTGCATTAAATAATGCCTCCACATATTCAATGCATGAACTATGGAAACAAAATCCAAATCATGTTTTGCATCATTCCTCTCATGTTATTTAAGATTTTTGGACTCATAAATAATGGAATGTCCATTCTAAGAGAGGACTCCACCAAGTCCTTTGCATGCATCTTTTCATAACACAAAATTATCATTTGGATCAACAATATTCAAAACAGATGCTCTAGTAACTAACTCTTTCAACAAATTAAAATTTTCTTCACACTCATATGTCAATTCAAATATGATTCTCTTCTTTTGTAAAGAGGTGATGGGATGAGAAATATTAGAGAATCATGTTATAAATCTCTTATAGTATCTGACTAATACCATGAAATCTATGACTTATGAAACATTCTTTGGTATTGGCCATCCTCTAATGGCTTCAATCTTCTTTGAATATATTGTTATACTTTCCTCTAACATAATGTGCCACATATATAACTTCCGAAACATTCTTTAGTGTTGGCCATCCTCTAATGGATTCAATATTCTTTGGATCTATTGTTATTCCTTCCTCTAAAATAATGTTCCCCAAATAATGGATTTGCTCTTGGTAAAAAGAGCACTCTCTTATCTTGGAATATAATTGATTTTCCTTTAGCACTTGCAGTAACGACCTAAAGTGATTTTCATTCTCTTCATTGGACATGGAGTAAATAATTATGTCATCCAAGAACACAATGACAAAGTGATCTAGATAATTTATTAATATTCCATTCATTAAGCACATAAATATAGCTAGTTCATTGGTGAGTACAAATGGAACCACTACAAATTCATAATTCCCATACCTATTTCTAAAAGTTGTCTTATTGATTTATTCTTACTTGATTCTTACCTAGCGATATCCTAATATCAATTCTACCTTCGAAAATATCTTTTCTCCTCTTAGCTAATCAAAGAGGTCATCAATTCTGGGTAGAGGCTATTTTTCCTTCATGGTGTATTTATTCAGCTGTCTAAAGTCAACAATCACTGCCTCAACATTCCATCCTTTTTTTTAGAAAAAAATGTTGGTGCTCCCCAAGGTGAAACACTTGGGCATATGCATCCTTTCTTCAATAATTCTTCTATCTTCATTTGTAATTATTTTAATTTTGGTGTCCTCATTCTATAAGGATTTTTTGACACTAGGGAAGATTGTGCTACTAAATCAATAGAGAAATATATATCCCTATTTGGTGGTAATATGGTATTTCTTGGAATACATCTTCAAACTCTTGCAATACTGAAAAATATTTAAGACTTGGCCCTTTGGTGTTTTTTTTCTCTTCCATATGAGTCGCATACAATTGACATCATTTCGGGAAACATGTTTTCAGTTGTAAGGCTGAAATCTCCCTAATAGAAATGGGTTTTGGAATTCCTTTCACATTTCTCTATTTTACTTCTTCATCAAGACATGTAAATGTATTGTTATGGAAATATAGGACAACATGATGCATGTCCAACCAATAAATTCCAATTAGGATATCATAAGATCATAATGGTATGATATCCATATCAGCATTAGTAATCACTCCATTCATATTTATTGGATACCTTTTGATACTCTCATTGATACTGTTAGCGCCACCATTTTCATTTTTTAGAGTCGGTCTTAGTTGAGTTATGTTCCATGTGTCAAAGCATGTGAGGTCACATATTGAACAACAAAGAGATTGAAGTCAGCAAGTGGATGGTTGGCCCTTGGAGTCAGGAAGGGATGTCAGAGTCAAAACATGTTTAAATAGTATGAGTCTATTCCCAATGAGTCAGTTTCTATCAGAAAAGGAGTTTTTATGTGCCTCGGGTCGAGGCAAGTTGTTTAGCAGAAGTCATGTCAACAAGTTCAGTGACAATCATCAACTCATTATGAAGGCTAGAAGAATGAAAAATCACGACGCTCGTATCGTGTATGCCATGTAGCCCTTATCAGCTATAATTTACATGCCCCAAAGTGTATTCGTTGTGTGGATGTGCTACGAAAATATTCCGTTTGCTTTGAAACATCCAGTCGCCATGAATTCAGTGTTCCCTGGCATGATTCTACCTTTCACCCACTCTATTATAAATTTTGGATGTTCTGCATGCATTCTATTCACCAGTCAAGCTTATGCATTATTTGTAGTTATTTTCACAATTGCAGGTTGGTCAAGATTGTTGCCTTGGGCCTGTGCCAAATCCACCACGCGTAGGATGAATACGCGTTGCACCATGGAAACCTCCCAAAACATAATGAAGGGTGTGTGAAGTGGCAAAAGCACTGGACATGAGCCCTAAAAGTTGACTTTGATCAACAAATATATGGAGGTCAGAGAGTCCTTCGAAAATTTCAAGTCCATGGCCTTTTGTAGGAAAATTCAAGGATTCAATATGATACTAGCATAGCAGTTCACACTCAGTTTCGACGGTTTCTGCACGGTGATTGCAGGTGTCATTATCCATGTAAAAAAGGAAACCCTGTCGACCATGACATATATCCCTCTGCGTGACGAAAGGTGGTTCAAAGGCATGTCCTTGGGGGAACTATGCTACAAAGACTTCATCAAGCAAGAATTTTTAGATGGGAAGATAGAGATGGGCATTCTGAGAAAAACTTTCTAGGAACCTTTTCAGAAACTCCTTGGAGTAATTAGGAAATATTTCACTTGTGAGGGGAGGTTCAATAGATTACACTCACATCAAATTAGATTTTTGATGCACTTCACAGAAAGGAGACCACTAAATATGACCATTTTCTTACACCAGAGCCTCCGAGAGATGGTGGGCAATGCCTGGGATGAAGCTGATCAACCGAAAAGGAAAATATCTCATGTCTCGTTGATTAAATTGTTGGTAGTTGAGGAGTTAAAATAGGAGGGAAGAAACTAGGATTCATTTTTTCTCGCAACAGGCATTCCCAAGGATCCAAAGGGAGGTTTTCTTCCACCTACGAAAAAGATAATATCACATTATGTAGAGGATGGAGTAGGAAAGGTTGCGCATGAATGAGGAACATTGGAAGCCCTGCCCCCCCAACAAAAAATACCTCGAAGAAGGGATAGGCCAAGGAAGAATAAGGAAGTTGGGGAATCTTGAGTCCCGAGCAAATCACGCGCAAAGTCAGTTGCCGAAGAATTTCCCATGCGCGCCATTTGGATGGAACTTGTCAAAGGTAGAAGTCGAGAAACATGGAGTAGGATGAGGAGGAATGATATCTGAGGCATAGATGTTCGTGAATCGTCTCATCAGCTGAGACAAGCACAACTTGCTATCGCCGAGCTTTATCAGGAAAACATAGAACTAAGACAACAATTAGTAGCAAAGAATCTTGAAGTGTCATCATCACAAGGCCGTGAAGGAAATGTGACGTGGATCAAGAAAAAACTCAGGAAGCACAAGATACAATCTTATAGCTGCAAGAAACACAGAGGATGTCAGAAGAAAGGAATGTGAAACACTTTAGAGAATGTGAAGCGACCGTGGAGAAAGTTCGTGCAACTCTTGCCAATGCGCAGAAGAAACATGATTAACTAATTCCATTCTTGTAGTCTTAAACATGGCGTGGATTTTGACAGTTTTTAAGACAACGTCATTGTTTTGTCATTTTTGTAACAACAACATCAGTCAACAGTCACTCCCCATGTATGCATCCCAACAAATCAGCACACGACATAAATCAAGGTTGTTACATTGGATGGTAGGAGTTTGACAAAGCACTTGATTGTTCAGAGACCCTGTCAAAGGAAGGCATTGACACATCACTCTCCCCATGACGAGACCTTGACGATAACCTAACCACTATGGCAAAGACAAGTGGTTATGATGTAACCAAAAAAATTTGGTTTATATTCCTATAAAGGAATCATATAAAAGGTCATTTAACAGAGAACATGCAGTTTCCTAAATACTAGGGATAGTAGCTAGAGAGTAGGGAAGCCCAAGCGATTCCCTATCCTATATATTTTTTCCTTTGGATGTAAGCTAGGTTGGTTGGAAAACTATTGTAGACAGTGACTATCGAATGTAGCTTGAGCTCGATCAAAATTTATTGCAAAAGTCTGGAAGATTTTTTGAAAAGATTCTAATTGTAGCAGTTGGATGTATTGTTTCCTTGTCTTTGTGTGCGCAATTCCTGTATTCTTTATTCATATCCATTTCTGTCTGAATTAGAACATAATTTCAAACCTAGGATATGCTACGCAATGCCCTAGGATTCGAACCATTTAGAAAAACCATCTTTCCTCCAAATTTAACTTTGAATTCATCCGCAACGGTGCTCCAAGTTGATTCATGTGTTTTTGCCCTCGCCACACACAATGATTTTAAACTGAAAACTATTGCTTACTTAGCCTTTATCCTCTCATGTTCAGTCACCAAGTCATTCATTTCTATAATTTTCTTAAATCGACTCGATAGCCCTAGTTCTTACACTCTTTTTCCAATAGAACCAAAACTTATTATCCAAAGGTGTTAAATCTAGCCAACAGCTTAAAGCCATATCCTATATCGAGAAAATGTCTCCCGAGAGATCCATCTCTAGGTATGAAAGAATAGTTTCGAGTCTTAAAGTTGGTTTGTAGGTTTCCTCTGTCATTCGTTTCTCAACCAAACGAAGTTTACAGAGAGATAACATTCTGGCACCATTGTCGGGGACAGAATTGAGTAAATTTTCCCTGGGAGAATGACTAACATTATAGTTTTGATCCTTGATGGTAACAAAGGGAAAACCATTTATATTGGATGAAACCTTTACCCTGGAGAATCTAGTCAAAATTTACAGTGGAAGAGAGTATCATGATTTAGGAACCCTGGCTCTGAAGACGATCTATACCAGAGAAAATCCTGACCCAAACCCTGTACAGCCTGTGTGCGATTTTGAGAAACGTCTGCATAGGATTAGGTATAAGTTGGAAACCAACTTGGATTATATAGTTTTCAACCAAAGGAGGTTTCAATATTTGATACCTGAGAACATCCCCCAAATCCCTAACCCTCCTAGAGCCATGGCCTCCAGATTCACCTCCCTCATTCTCCCAGCCCAACAGCATGATTTCCCTAGAATTATAGCCAGAGGATCAATCTCTATGATGCTGAAGGGAATGTTTTATCCCAAAAGCATCTATATTGTTTCAATGATTTCGTCGAACTAGAGGAGGTGGACTATGAATATGAGAAAATGAGGTCGTTCGTGTAGAGTCTTTCAGGGGAGGTGAGGAAGTGGTTCAAATCCCTCCCAACAGTATGCATTCAAGACTTCACCGCATTCAAAATGTCTTTAATTACTAGATAGGGAGACAAGAAGAACGACTTGCATCTTTTTAACCAGTACAATAACATGAAGAGGGAACTAGAGGAGATGGTGTGGGAATTCTTAGCCTGTTTCATGAGGGTTTATAACTCAATTCCCACAGAATTCCAGCCACCTCCTGGGGTTGTGCGACTACAATACGTTGATTCATTGGACATTGATTTCATCTTGATGTTGAGAGAAAGAAGATAAGAAAATCTAGATGCCATGATGAGTGACGCAATCGAAGTCGAGGTAAACCTAATAGCATCGGGGAAGATCAAACAAATATTCAGCAAAGGTGATAAGGAACCCCAAGGGGATGCATATCCATCGACATCTTGGTCCTTAGATGAAAAATTTGACTTAATGATGAAGACGATGGAGAATTTTATGGAAAGAATGTCCAGGGGAAACATACCTGCTTCTTGAGAATAGCATGACCCCCAACCCAGAAATCAAAACCTCAAAAGGGGTCAGGTCCCACAGATTAGACAGAGGGAGAAGAGAGACCAAGGCAACCAACAAACAAGGCCTTCATTCCAAAATAATTATGCAGATGAGGATTTTGATCGGATATTCCAAAACCAAATGCATTGTTGCGATGACAAGGATGTGCGCGCATTTTTTACGAAGGGAGAACATGATCAATACATGATAGAAAATGAAAATATTATGCTGGATATGGATGACACACTCTCCTAGGAAACAAAATAATCCAAGAAAGGTTATCACAATTCCATCATGCAATTTCAGAAAGAATAAAACCTTAGGAGAAATAAGGCACCTACCGAAACTCAGTAGACAAATCCCATAAGGAAACCTCTGGCGGATACCCCTTCAAAAATTCACCCAAATCTAGACAACCCGACCAAGGATGCGGCTAAAAAGGAAAAGTCAAATGAGGAGGCCCCAAAGAAAGCGCCAGAGACAAGCCGGGAAACACATGGCAAAGAGGTAGAAAGCGTATCTCCCCCCTTTAACTTTGAGAATGAAATGGCCAAGATCAAAATCGTTGTCCCATTCAATGAACTTATAAAAAAAGGTGAGTATCGAGAGAAAATTATTAAAATTCTTAAAATGGGAGAAACCCTTGAAACATTGAATGTACAGGATGATCACCTTGCTATTTTATTTGGTCCGCACGTAGAGGAGACAAACAATACTAAGGATGCTACCCCATTCTATGTTAGTCTCAAGGTCCATGACATGACCCTACATAATGCCATGTTGGATTCAGGCATGTCGCACAACCTCATGCCAAAGGTGATCATGGATGATTTGGATTTGGACATCACTAGGCCCTATAAGGATCTTTTTTCTTTCGATTCGAGGAAAGTCAAATGTTTGGGTCTCTTCAAAGAATTGGTCATGTCATTGGCCCAAATTATTTCAAAGAACATGGTCATGGATGTGGTTGTGGTCGATATACCCCTTAAGTTTGGCATTCTGTTATCCAGGTTGTGGGCTGTGAAATTATAGGGAACTCTGCAAATGGACATGTCATGCACTACCATTCTTGTCTTTGGCTAGGAGAGATGGCTATACAAAGAAGTACTACTGAAGTACATGGTAAGAAGTAAAACATAGCCGAATAACCATCCTATCTACTCCATTGACACTAAGGTCAACTCCTCCATATTCTACAATGACCTAAGCCTTGAAGAGAAAGATTTGATAGCCATCATGACCGCCAATGATAAAGACACGCGATGAGCAACAAAGTGAGACAATATGAGGAACTGCATGGAGAATGAGATGTGGAACATGAGTTTCGATGGCGTTGTCAACAAAAAAGGGGCAGGGGCCAGTGTGTGGATAATTCCTCCCAACGTTGGCACAAAAATCTGCTCATACAATCTCGCTTTCGACTATACAAATAACATGGTTGAGTGTGAGGCACTGATCTTGGGCCTGAAGGTTTTGAAAGAATTGGGAACAAAGATGATAGCAGTGCATGGGGACTTCGAGCTGGTTATAAACCAAGTGAAAGTTATATATCAATCCAAACACCCCAAGCTGAGAGCATACAGGAACTTGGTGGTGTACCTTCTCGAAGAATTTTTGGAGTATAATCTGTCGGCTATCCCGAGGGGGAAAAATCAGATCGTTGATGCACTGGCCACCTCGGCCTCGGTTTTTAAAATTCCAATATTTCCCAATAGAAAACATGAGATTGAATTCAAACATAGGCCGATAGTGCCTGATAATATCAAATATTGGCAGGTGTTTGAAGATGACAAATAGGTGGAGAGATTTCTCCAAATGAGCGACGAGTTCGTAACATAAAAATTGATGATGAGTGTTGTTGCGACAAAGATGGGAGTGCAAATGTGTGTAGTGATGACGAACCTTTCTAGAACCAGATAGCGGGAAGGGACATAGTACAACTAAAAAATAACATCATCCCAAATGGGCTATATCCATTGGAAAAGTTGTATGACAAAATGGATGTGGCTAGAAATTGGAAGATCACTGCAAACAATGAGGATGTTGAAGATTGCAACATCAAGACTCAGGAGAACCCAAAAATAATCAAATTTTCAAAAATGCTCAGTCCATAGGTCAAAGAAGATTACATCAATCTCATGAAGGATTTCCCTGATGTTTTCTGTTGGAGTTATGATGACTTAAAGGTTTACGACACCAAAGTGATTCAACACATCATTCCTCTCAAATAAGACTAGAGTCCCTTCAAACAAAAGATGAGATGGATACATCCCATGCTGCTGCCGCTAATCAAAAAAGAGGTAACGAAACTCTTCGAAGTTAAAATTATCGTTTCTTTAAGGTTTTCGAAGTGGGTGGAAAACTTGGTGCTTGTAAGAAAAAAGAGCGAAGAAATAAGATTATGTGTGGATTTTTGAAACTTGAACAAAGTGTCCCTCAAAGAACAGTACTACTTGCTCCCTAAAATGGACTATATTCTGTAAAAGGTGGTGGGGTCCTAGAAGATGTTCGTGCTGGACAGTTTTTTGGGTTACAATAAGATCCTGGTACACCCGGATGACAGGGAAAAGATGGCTTTTACGACACCATGGGGGACGTTCATGTTTTCCAAGATGCCTTTCATCTTGATGAACGTCAAAGCTAACTTCCAGAGGGAAATAGACATAGCATTTTTTGATGAAAAGGACAAGTTTATTTTGATGTATCTAGACGACATAATAGTATACTCTAACTCTGATGAACAACACCTCGGGCATATGAAGAAAGTATTCTATAAATGCAGGAAATTTGGTATATCATTTAATCGAAAAGAGTCACATTTTTGGATGCAAGAAGGGAAGTTTTTGGGGAACATCATCTCAAAATAGGGTATTAAGATAGACCCTAGCAGGGTTGAAGGAATCCTGAAAATCGACACCTCGCACAATAAGAAGGAGGTGCAATCCTTCCTAGGAAAAGTAAATTTCTTAAGAAGACCCATCCTGAACCTAGCTGAAATTATAAAACATATCACTTGCATGCTCAGAAAGGGGAATGAGATTAAGTGGAATCCGAAAGCTAGGAAATCATTTGAATATATCAAGGTAGCATTGACTAAATCTCTCATGCTCTCCAGCCCAGACTTCAAGAAAGACTTCATTTTGTTTTCATTCTCCTCAGAGCATACAATTGTCGACGTGTTGTTGGAGAAAGATGGCCAAAAATTTGAGAAGCCTATAGCCTATTTCAACGGGATGCTAAGGGACTCTCCACTAAGGTATGACATTATGGAGAAACAATCATATGGCTTAGTAAAATCCATAAAGGAGTTCAAGACGTACATATTACACTCCCACGTTATCGCTTACATGCCCAACAACTCAGTCAAGAATATCCTAACTCAGCTTGACCTTGAGGGAAGAAGAGGTAAGTGGATAGTGGGCATGATAGAATATGACCTAAAAATCAAGCCCATGAAGCTTATGAAGGGTCAGGGCCTTGCAAAGATGATGGTATAGTTGGACTGTGACTTTTTTAGAATCAACTTCATCGTTGATCTGTTAGAGAATCCTTAGGAAGAAACCACTGTGCAGGTGTCTCAAAAGTTTGTTGATTCACTGTGGTATGAAGAAATCATGTATGTGTTGAGGAATATTCAAGCCCCTCTGGGTTTAAGTAAAACAAAGTCCATATTCTTAAAACTCAAAGCTATTAAGTTCTGCATCTTGGATAACTCACTGCACTGGAAAGATCCGGGAGGGATATTATTGAGTTGTTTGCTGGAAAAAGACACAAAACAAGCTATTGGGGACTTCCACAAAGGTGACTGCAGAGGACAACACTACTGTAAAAACACTGCGCAGAAAATCCTAAGAGAAGGATACTATTGGACTAGCATCTTTGCAAATGTTTACAAAGAATTTTCCAGTTGCAACAAGTGTCAGATTTTCGATGGAAGGAGAAAGATGCAACCCATGCCCGTAAATACAATCTTAGTCGAAGCTCCTTTCAATCAATGGGGATTGTATTTTATAAGGGATATCCATCTGCCATCCTCAGTGCCACAAAGATGGAAACTCATGGCCACAGATTACTTCACAAAATGGATAGGAATAATTCCAACGAAGTAGGCTATTGACGCAGTCATCATTTAATTTTTGGAGACATACATCCTGTCGAGATTTGGATGCCCTATCAATATCATAAAAAAAAATGCGACCGCATTCAAGTCCAAGAATATGGAGAAGTTTTGTCAGGATTACAATATAACCCTAAGACATTCTACAATGTATTACCCACAGGGAAACGGGTTAGTAGAATTGTCAAATAAAATCTTGACCAACATCATCAAAAGACTCCTACAAGACAACAAGAAGGCCTGGAATAAAAAACTTATTTATACGCTATGGGTGGATAGGGTCACTACCAAGAAGTCCATCTCGACCTCTCTATTCTAGATTGTATGCAATACAGATGCAATTTTCCCCACCTCACTGGGGTTACCCATCAGGAAGTTGTTGTTGGAGAAGGAAGCCGAGCCAGAGGATTCTCAGAGGAGGATAAATCAACTTATTCACACACAGCAGATGAGGAAGAAGGTGTATAATCGATCAAAACTCCACCGAGAAAGGATGAAGAAAACCTTTGATAAGAATTCTAAGCAGGTGGAATTTCAAATGGGAGACCTAGTGCTAAAATGGGACGCGAGGAACGAAGATAAAGGAAAGAATGAAAAGTTCGATCATCTCTGGACAGGTCCATTTAGAATCAGTGCACATCACGGGAACAATGCTTGTTTTCTATAAGAGCTTAATGGATAATGCATTGGTTGGGGCCCTGTAAACGACAGGTTCCTCAAACACTATCTGGTGCAATAAAATCTGTTTAAGTCACATGTCATTGTAAATAGTCATTTTTTTTTTTTTCAAGATAGGTGTTTTCGATTCAGTATGTCAGCAGAAAATTGAATCCTGAAGTGAAGGCCCTGAGTTTATGATGAGTCTGTTAGAAATTGTGTAAATAAGTTTAGGTTGCATTTTTGTTTTTGTGTTTCAGTGTCTGAAGGTTGAATAAAGCCCAATGGTCAGGCACCTGGTCTATTGTTCTTTGCTACCTCACTGGGACGATAACATCCCCATTGGATCTAGCTGTTAGCATTGTGTTGGCAACAGTGATATAATTACTATCGTTTGTAAGTTGCCTAAACAGGGTCTCTAAATTTTCATTACTCGTCATGAGCATTCTCACTAAACAAAACTTGTCACTTGTCACTTTTTACATATCTTCATTTCAATTTTTTCTTTCATGACTGTAAGCATGAAAACTCGCAGCTGGAATTGACACTTTGTTTCGATTTTTTATTAAAGGAAAACTGTTCATATGGTCTATTATAGAATTGTCATATTTTTTCTATGAACATAATTTTTCTCCTTGTTTATAACTCCTTGGTTCTAAACGTGCCTTGGTTACGTAAGTGAAAGACCTCCATTCATTAATATTCAATTGATATTAATCGAGTTTTGATTCATAAAACTTTTAATTATTCAATTTTATTTGATACACTTACCTTTGTAATCAAGACATGAATGTGCATACTATGGTTTTCCAAGTGTTCACATCCTCATACGTACCCATGCTAAGGTGTCATATGAAGTACAACATGGCATTACTCTTCTGTTTGGTCTCGGGCTTCATGATTTCGTTCCCACACATGGTGATTAACGCCTCTGCCTACCGTTTTGAACTGTCATAACATTTATTTGTTCGGGGCTATGGCTCTATGGTTTTTTATCAAACCCTATCTGTGAGTTCTTTGTTGATTCCCTTCTGTTTGCCATGGCTCCAGTGGTAAGGATCGAGCCCAATGGCATCCAAACCTTGTTATCGTATGATAACGCCAGGGACGATTTAGAAAGGAACGGTTGGTGCTTGTTTATTGAAAAATTTAAGGGTTTCAATCTGAGAGTTACCCAAGAGTTCGCATTGACCTTTGATGGCTATAGAGAAAATATAGGTGACGTGCAACTAGAGGTAACTGAATATTTTTTAAGAGGTCCCCTAGACTCTAATGTTCACCTCATGGAAAATTACTAGTTGCGATCGAGGTATGCCTGTCTCATTCTTAAAACCTAGGTGGCATGTTCTACTTGCTATTGTGAAATAGTTCCTTACGTGTGAAGGAAGATTTGGGTTAGTTTTCCTGTATCATCGGCGATTTCTTATGAGTTTCATTGACTTTCCGTTGAACATGCCCTACTTCCTTCTTAGAAGTCTATACAAGATGGGAAAATGGTTTAGGAGGAAGAGGTCTGATTCGATTTTATTCCATCATGGTTTGATTAAAATTATCCTTGTGCATCAGTTGCAATTACACAACGATTGTTGGGATGCCTTTTTTTGACGAAATGGCTTTGGCAACAGTGAGTTGGGATAGGTTGATAAACCGGTTATCATAGAAATGCTTGTGGACACTACAGCCTCTTCTACACCACTCCTGCCCTATGATCTTACCCCTAATATTGAACCCTCGACCTACCCTGATGTTACTCAACTAGACAATTAACTGGGTTCACACTCAAAGAGTTGTGTTAAAACTGTTAAAAAAACCACAGGGAAGAAGCTAAAGGGCAGCGTCGATTTTAATTACAAGAATAAAAGGGTTGGTCGTTTGATTTCACAATGTGCTCGAAACAAATCCAAACCCTATGTAGACACAAACAATACAATTGAATTAAGTGAAGACTTAGATTCAGAAATTGAGAGGTTTTTGGCTGAAGAAGATCCTATGTCCTATGAGCTCTATCCTGACACACCCTACGACTATGTAAACAACTTGCCTCCATGTCTGAAGGGTAACCCATAATTCTTGGGCATTCGACTCTGTGATAAACCTACCTTTCACGTGGACGCTTCTCCAATCCTTATTGTTGTTAGTGCCAATGCACAATCTCAATAGCCATAGTGTAATGAATGTCGATCATGGATCGACAGGTATTATACAGATGTGTCTTTGCTACAGTCCTGGCTTAAATATTTAAAAGACCAAGTGGATTTGTTGACAAGTGAGAACAATAGACTCCAATGCATAACTCAAGCAAAGGAGAAATGCCAAAAAACTATAGGATCTATCATTTTTAAGAATGTAGAGGCAACAACAACAATAGTAAACTCCAAGATTGCTTGATATGTTTTAATCCCATGATTTGAGGTATGATCTTTTTCAAGTTTAGCATGATTTTGTCACTCTCAATTTAGGATATACGATTTGTTTGAATATATTACTTTTCTTATAAAGATTAATTTGTTTTGTTTGTTGAATAAATATGGTTGTAGTGGTAATTATAACTAGCTACAGAATCATAAGATTCTGTAGCCAGTTAGAAAAATTTGAATTGCTTGTTTTGACAATTGAAAACACATCTAAAATATTCCCATTTTCATTTGTTTTCAGGAACCCATGATTTCTAAGGATATATGAGGCACTGTTGGGATCTCCCAGCCATACCATCTTTGTGTTTTTAGAAAATATATTAGGTTGTTTGTATTTTGATATCAAGTAAAATCAGGGAGGTTGCATCCCCCATATTTTTGGAACAGATTTGATATTATCAACTGGAAACATTTTGTTCCTGAAACCTATATAAGCATGTTATTTTGTAAACATGGGATCATCTCTGCCTGGGGAAAGACTATGGATTTTTTATTTACAGACTTGGATGAAATATAATACTCGTCACAACTTTAGCTTTTCTGTATTGTGTTTTTATTCAAGTCATGTTTATTTCAATTTTTAAATATATTATGATTTCTTTCGTTGTCATGGTTTAGTACAAGTTGATAGAATAGAAGTTTATATGTTCCATGTTTCATGTTCCAGTTTTAACACATAATAATCATTCATTTAATTTGAATTAAGAGGTTTATCTCTGATTTCGATCAAACGTTTATATGCAAGTTCTCACAACAAAGTTTATCTTAATGTGGCTTCTTGTAAAATTATGAGATTGTTGTGACTACATCTGTTATGTGTATTATAATTCAAAACTCCATCACTCTTGCTTCACATTATTGGAAGCAAATTTTAGTATCTGTTGTAGGTTTACCTCGTCAGATAAAGTGATTGGATTCTACATAAAGAACAAGATATTGGACGCGGTAACAGGTCAGTTTGTTGGTTTGATTTCATTAGTTTGATGAATACATAAGTTTCCTATAGTTAAAACATCTTCTACTATTTGTTATTTCTGTTTTTAATTAGATAGTTTTGATATTCCATTTCTCGAGTATAAACATTATAAGAAAACACATAAAAAAAGATTAAATAATAGCTTTATTGTTGTTTAAAAAACCAATTTACATTCGATTTTTGCGGATTTAGATTAAAATTTGTATTTTGTACATGTTATATATATATTAGAAATAGAATCATTTGTATATATTTTACAGTAGAGTTATTTTATAAATATTAGTTAATTAAACTATAAATATATATTAGATCTATATATAGTTTTCAACAATTGTTATTCATCAAGTTATTGCATTTTCTTATTTTTCTTTTTTCGCTTTCTTTAGGAGTTAGATCGGCCAACGGAGCCACTAAACCCGTCGGAGTGGATTAATCCAAATTTCTTGGGTTAATTAGACAACCACGGACCGGGTTCACCCCTCTAGTTGACGAGCGGTCAATTTCGCTCATCAACAAATGGCGCTAGAAGGAGGGCCTGCAAACTATTAATGGCATGAGGAGGTCATAAGACTCCTCCACCACCTACTTGCTCACCTATAGTAACTAGAAGTCATTCATACGACAACATTGTCCCTCAAACAACAACCACATCAAATTATGATCTACGGATCACAGTTGAACCAATAACTCCAAATCCTACGGGTGGTGACATACAAGAGATTGTTCGGAAATCTCTCATAAGAATGCACAGTGCCTTAGCCCATATAAGACAACCAAATCGACCTTTGAATCAACCATTAGACTTCTCTGATATCAGAGAACAACTTGGAGGTACTGACCTTACCTTAAACCCTACAGATCCAATCCTCACTGTTGTAGTAGGAGGATCTGGTATACCACCATCACCACCTCCTTCGTCTCCTTCTTTTTCTGGAGAAGAATCCTCTGACGAAGGTAGTTCCTCATCCCAACCTTTGACACCACCCACACCTATGGCCAACCCGAACAATCCCGCTAGACCCTGGCCCTACCAAGATGCAATGGACATACCTGGGCCTCAACATCCTTTACCCAAGCACCTGGAGAAATGGCTCCCTAAATTTGACCCGAACTCCAAACAGATCGTTGAAGATCACATCAAAAAGTTTATGTTAGCCATTAGACTCCATAGTGTTGAGCACGAAGACATAGTCTATAGATTGTTTCCCTACACTATTGAAGGCAATGCCTCTACCTGGTACTTTTCCCAACAACCCCACACCATTGTGTCATGGGAGAAATTTGAATCCTGTTTCCTTGAAAAGTTTGGAGATGACAAGTCTCCTGAAGTTCTAGTCATGGAGATTTCTAGTTTAAGAATGAACCCCAAAGAAAATATCAAAGACTTTAATAAAAGGTTCTTGAAACTAAAGAACTGGATCCCTACGGATTCGATTCCTATTGAGAATCTTATTATCGCATATTATATGAAAGCCTTACATCAAAACATAGCCATTTGGGTAAAGAGATCCAAGAAATCCATGTTGTTAGAAGCCTTCGAAGAGGCCAGTCAGATCAAGAAAGACATTCTCATTTTAAAAGACACTACTAACAATGAGATAGAGACTAGTTCATCTTCCAAAAAGAAAATTGAAATCCTTCCTAGATCTTCCCAAAACAAAGCTCAACCTGAAAGCTCAGATTTAGAAAACTTACAGAAATTCATTCAGAAATTGTCCAACCAAGTTATAGATTTGAAAAGGTCAGCTGAAGAAGCTTCTTCGAGCAAAGGGCCTTACAAACCCCCTTTTAGGAATCCTTTTCCCACCATCCGACCTAATCCAAATACTGAAGGCCTAAATCTAGAAAGCCTTCAATTTGCTATTCAAATGATTCTAGAAGCACACGATAACTTGATTCCTCCTGAGATTCTTGAAGAAGTAGTTGAACAAGAGACAGTAGAAGAAGATGAATCCTCTCTGAATATTTTCAGACATTTTTCAGATAGCATTTTTCAAGCTAATTTCGAAACATTGCATCCTTACAATACTAGGAGCAAGACAACAAATAAGCCTTCTTCCGAAATTACTACGACTTTGCCTCCAAAACAGTCTAAATCAATTGAGACTAAACAAAATTCATTAAACCCAAGTTTGGATTATGATTTGGTTGAGGATCTAAAAAATATTAGGGCTAACATTTTTGTTTACGAATGATTAAAATTCCCTTTCCTTCTACAAAAATGCTGCAAAATATTGCAGAGAACAATCCGAACAGTAACAAAGGTGTTCAAAACAACCCCAAAATTCCTCAAAAGGCCTCTGCCAAAACTACATCCGAGCCTCATGATAAAAGAGACCTTCCTGTAAATAATGTAACACATGTAGATAAACCAGTTTCAGAGGCTGCTAGTAAAAAGCAACAACCTTCCACTGTTAATACTCGCAGAAATGTCCCTCCATTTTTGTTAACTTTTGAAATTTTCAATAGGAACGTACATAATTGTATGGTAGATTCAGGTGTGTCATCTAACGTAATGCCTTGGTCTGTTTGTCAAAAGATTAATGCCAAAGTTCAACCATCCATCTTGAAAATTATCCAGCTTGATCGAACTACTATTAAAGTAATAGGAGAATTAATAAATGTGCTTATAAGATTGTCATCTAATCCTAACGTTCATCAAGTGATTGATATTATTGTTGCAGATATCCCAGAAGTTTATGGTTTTTTTTTGAGAAGAGATTGGTCAGAACAATTACATGGCGATTTTGTGACAGATTGGTCTCACCTATGGCTGCCCGAGAATGGAAAGCCCAAAAGAATCAAGGTAAATCGTGAACGTTATCTGAAGTTCACGGTGACTGATTTAAATGATCCTAATGAACCATTCACTCCTTCTGCCGGTTCGCCCGAAATACAGGGGATGGATACTTTTTTTGGTAATTTCATGGCCAAAACTTCTACTATCACTAACCCGGAACAACAGTATGAAATTTTGACATATACGCAACCAACAACTTCTTCTCAGTGAACACATGCAACCGACAAAAATCAAATATGGTCTCTGTACTTTGATGGGTCAAAATCCAAGGAAGGAGCTGGTGCAGGTTGTGTGCTCATCGATCCAGCAGGTAACAAGACCTTGATTGCTTGCAGGTTAGAATTTAAATGTACAAACAACACAGCCGAATATGAGGCACTCCTGCAAGGCCTCAACAAATCATTAGATATGAACATTCAAAATTTGACTGTCTTTGGTGATTCGGAAATCATGGTTAGATAGGTAAAAAATTCTATCCATTATTTATCCCCACACCTTAAAAGCTATCAAACTGAGGTATGGAATTTGATGAACAAGTTTTCTACAATTAACATAAATTCTATTCCTAGATTGAATAATTTGGAAGTTGATTTGTTAGCTAATGTCGCTTCAAAACTTTTTCCTACAGAAGGCTTATCTCCGAATGCATTTTCCGTCGAACTGTTGTTCAGACCGTCTGTCCCAAACAACATCACGAATTGGAGAGTCTTCAATGATGACCAATAGATCATAAGTTTTCTGCATATGGAAGAAACATTCCAAGGCATGGTGATTGATGAAGGTACCCATGATGAAAATATTCATGAATTTATGGTAATACTTGATCCGATATCCCCAAAATCTTCATTAGACATGGTAAACTCTATCCCAAAATCTGTAGTTAGATTAGAAAAATTTTATGATCTTCACGACAAGTTCAGAAAATTAGTGAACTGTAAAATGAATAGTTCCTCTTTGAAGCATGAAAAAGTAAATTCGGGAACTAAAGACAATCCACAGTGCATTAATTTAGGGTTGGGATGTTCTGAGCAAGAAAAAGTAGCATTTATTAAGTTGTTTACGGAATTCAAAGATGTTTTTGCATGGACATACGATGACCTGAAAACCTTTGATGCTAACATCATACAACACATTATCCCCATGAAACCCCAAACCCAACCTTTTCAACAAAAGTTAAGGAAAATGCACCCAAAACTCAAACCAACGGTCAAGAAGGAATTAAACAAACTCCTGAATGCTAAGATAATCTTCCCAGTTAGGCACACATAATGGGTCTTTGATCTTGTCCCTGTCCAAAAGAAGAGTGGTGAAATATGACTATGTGTCGATTTTCGAAATCTTAACTGAGTGTCTGATAAAGACAACTACCCTATCCTTCCCATGGAACAAATCCTTCAACAGGTGTCTGGTTCTGAAATATTATCCTTGTTGGATGGTTTTTCAGGGTACAACCAAGTCCTTATGTCTCCTCTAGACCAACTCAAAACCACCTTTCGCACTCCATGGGGCACCTATGCTTATAGAAAGATGCCCTTTGGACTCATAATCGTCGGTGCCACTTTTTAGAGAGCGATGGACATCACTTTCTGAACCTTAATCAATCAATATGTGGTAGTTTACCTAGATGACATCACCGTCTTCTCGAAAAATAAAGAAGATCATCTAGCTCATTTAAGATCCGTTCTACAGCGATGTCGTAAGTACGACATTTCTTTGAATCCTAAAAAATCTATCTTCGTAGTAGAACAAGGTAAACTCCTCGGATTCATTGTATTGAGTGAAGGGATGATTATCTACCCTGAAAGAACTCAAGTCATTTCAAAACTTCCCCTTCCCTCGTAAAAAATGTCCGTGCAATCTTTCTTAGGTCAGATAAACTTTGTTAGGAGATTCGTCCCCAGCTTTTCATAAATGGTAAGACCATTACAAAACCTAATAAAAAAGGATGTACAATACCATTGGGGACCTTTATAAATCCAGGCTTTCGAATCGATAAAAAAGGCCATAATAGATGCTCCTTCGCTAATGAGCCCCAAATTTTTGCAAGACTTCACCCTCTACATGTTTGCCTGTGACCGCTCATACGCTTCCGTCCTAACTCAAAAGAATGTTGAAAACAACGAAGTCCCAATCGCCTTTATGAGCTCAGCCTTCAAGGGGGCGGAACTTAATTACCCAATAGTAGATCAGCAAGCCTATGCTATTTTCAAAGAAGTAAATCACTTCCAATCTTATCTGTTGAAATCTAGGATGAAAATCATTATCCCTTACCCGACTGTTAGAAATCTGTTAGTACAGAAAGAACTAGGCAAAAAAAGGGCAAACTAGGTCACATCCTTGCAAGAGTATGACATAGAAATCACCCCAGCAAAAATAGTAAGAGGCCAAGGCTTATGCAAGTTGGTCGCTGATTCAGCTATAGGACAACAAGAGGAAAATGATATGTTAAATCTAGGACAACACTATCAAAACCAAATCTGCTGTGCGCAAAACCCTGTTAGTCCTTGGTACGATGACATAAAATTTTGTCTTATACACAGATCAAATCCCCATCACCTTGATCCCACAAAAAGGAGAGAACTAAGATTAAAATCTTCTTCTTTTCAGCTGATTAATGGTATTTTGTTTGGTCAAAATTTTGATGGATTACTAATGCTCCGCTTGAGAAAGATGAAGTAGAAAAAGTCTTATTGGAATTGCATGTAGGAGAAGCTGGTGGGAATTTTGGTGGTGACACCACTGCCCATAAAGTATTAAGAGTAGGTTATTACTGACCTACCCTTTTTAAAGACGCTCATGTTTTATGTCGTAAGTGTGTGATTTTTCAAAAAGCATCTGGTCGGATACATAAACCAACTTTCCCTTTGCAACCAGTTTTAGTAGACTCCCCTTTTTAGCAGTGGGGTCTAGATATTATAGGCCCAATCAATCCACCATCCTCGCAACAACATAAATATATCATAACAACCACAGATTACTTCACCAGGTGGTCTGAGGCTGTCCCATTAAAAGTTGTAAATACCAGCCAGGTAATATCCTTCCTGAATTCAAATATAATTACTCGTTTTGGTATCCCTGAATGCTTAGTATCTGACAATGCCTCTTATTTTTCATCTCTTGAAATGAGTGATTTTGCTCTAGAAAAAGGGATTAAATTAAAGTATTATGCTAGCTATTACCCCCAAGGCAACGGTTTGGCAAAATTGACTAATAAAAATCTACTCAAAATTGTCAAGAGAACGGTCTCCGAAAACCATAAAAATTGGCATAACGCATTGTTAAATGCAATCTGGGCTAATAGAGTAACTCCTAAAAATGTTGTGGGTAACTCACCTTTCTTTCTCATTTACGGTAGGGAGGTGATTATTCCACCACATCTCCTTCTTCCATCTCTGCAGTTATCGCAGAAAGTACAGGAAGAAGACTATCCCCCTTTGGAGAGTCGAATTAAAGCTTTGTTAAAATTAGAAAAAGTGAGGGCTCAAGAAAAATGGAAATTGGATCAACATCAACTCATTGTTAAAAACTGGTTTGATTCCAATTCTGCCTCTGACAGAAACTTTGATGTAGGTGACCTTGTCCTAAAATGTGACAATCGCCATGAGGGAAAAGGAGAGCATACTAAGTTTCAGAACTTGTGGTTGGGACAATTTTTAATTGCTGAGAAATTGGGTCCCAGTTCCTTCTGATTATAGAATTTAGAGGGGAAGCTAGACACCTTTCCGGTGAATGGCCAAGCTCTAAAAAGGTACTTTTCCTTATGACACTCCCATGCACACTGTGTAAATATTTTCTGTTTTTTTGTTGTTTTTTTTTCTTTACTGGTTTGTTTTGATTTTTCCTCTATGCTTATCAATCTTTCTTTTTGAAACACACATGCTTGCATCATGGGCTAGCTCAGACGAAGAGAACAGAAAAATTTCCCCTCTAAAATGACTGTTGAAAGTTGTTTAAACATCAATTATGCTGAGTTTGCAGCCATGTTCAAGATTATTTGTTTGAAAAGCGTTTCTTGATTTCAATCTGCAACTGAAGATATTCACGATCATCCATAAAAATTCTTTTTACGTTGTCCCTGTTCCTTAAGAGAACAACTCAGAGATGTCTCCCTGTTCTTGAAATTCGGTTTTATTAACAAACTATTTCTAGATATTAATGAAGGACAACTAAGAAATTTCTTCAAGGTCTGTAATTTACTAAGATGTGTCCAAAAACCAGGATTTTCAGCGTCACCCCGCTCTATTAAAAATCTTTAAAAAACTAAATAAATTTTTAGAGAGCTATGGGAAGTGCTTGTAAACCTGACAAGATATTGAACATGTCTGTTGGAAGTGGGTAAATGCATGCATGATTCCAAGATAACTTCACCGAGGTACTAAACAGGCCCGCTAGTAGCGAAGCAATGTCAGGTAAAAGAAAATTCTCAGATATGGATTCTGTTTTGACCTTAAATGCCCTTTGTTCTAATCTGGAACTTCTTGATGTGATACAGATATCAGAGTGGGTTAAATGACATCCCTGTCAAGGCTATGGATGCCTTCTGGAAGCAGTGGCCCTATCAACATTATTGAAGATTTTAACTTTAATATCATGACTCTCTTTTGTTAAGATTGTCATCAGTTTTCGTCTCTTTAAAATAACAGTAATATGAAACTGGAATGCATAATAATTATTTACGATGTTCATACATCTTTTCGGTTGTTTTCGATTTGAATTTTTTTCTCATTATCCTAATCTAAACTCATTCAATCGGTAGAGATAACTACTTCTCCCATCGTTTCACCATTGTTTGTAGTAGTGATATAATTACTATCGTTTGTAAGCTACCTACACAGGGTCTCTAAATTTTCATTACTCGTCATGAGCATTCTCACTAAACGACACTTATCACTTATATCCTTTTACATATCTTCCTTTCGATTTTTGTTTTCATGACTGTAAGCATGAAAACTCAGAGCTGGAATTGACACTTTGTTTCGATTTTTTATTAAAGGAAAATTGTTCATATGGTATATTATCAAATTGTCATATTTGTTTTATGAACATGATTGTTCTACTTGTTTATAAATCCTTGGTTCTAAACGTGCCTTGGTTACATAAGTGAAAGACCTTCATTCATTAATATTCAATTGATATTAATGGAGTTTTGATTCATAAAACTTTTAATTATTAAATTTTATTTGATACACTTACCTTTGTAATCAAGCCATGAATGTGCGTACTATGGTTTTCCAAGTGTTCACATCCTCATATGTACCCATGCCAAGGTTTCATATGAAGTACAACATGCCATTACTCTTTTTTGTGGTCTCGGGCTTCACACTTTTGTTCCCATGCATGGTGATTAACGCCTCTGACTACCGTTTTGAACTGTCATAACATTGTTTTGTTCGGGGCTATGGCTCTGTGGCTTTTTATCAAACCCTACCTGTGAGTGCTCTGTTGATTCCCTTCTGTTCACCATGGCTCCAGTGGTAAGGATCGAGCCCAATGACATCCAAACCTTGTTATTGTATGATAACACCAAGGACGATTTAGAAAGGAACGGTTGGCGCTTGTTCATTGAAAAATTTAAGGGTTTCAATCTGAGAGTTTCCCAAGAGTTCACATTGACCTTCGATGGCTGTAGAGAAAATATAGGTGATGTGCAGCTAGAGGTAACTGAATATTTTTTAAGCCAGGCCACAGGTTTACCACCTGTCAGGAAAAAATGGTTCAAGAACTTAAAATTTGAAGAGGTCCCCTGGACTCTGATGTTCACCTCACGGAAAATTACTAGTTGCGATCGAGGTATGCCTGTCTCATCCTTAAAACCTAGGTGGCATGATCTACTTGCTATTTTGAAACAGTTCATTACGTGTGAAGGAATATTTGGGTTAGTTTCCTCTGCGATTTCTTATGAGTTTCATTGAATTCCCATTGAACATGACCTACTTCCTACTTAGAAGTCTATACAAGATGGGAAAACGATTTAGGAGGTAGATGTCTGATTCAAGTTTATTCCATCATGGTTTGATTAAAATTATCCTTTTGCATCAGTTGCAATTACACAACGATTGTTGGGATGCCTTTGTTTTACGAAATAGCTTTGGCAACATTGAGTTGGGAAAGGTTGATAAACTGGTTATCATAGAAACCCTTGTGAACACTACAACCTCTTCTCCACCACTCCTACCCTGTGATCTTACCCCTAATATTGAACCCTCGACCTACCCTAATGTTACTCAACCAGACAATTAATCAGTTTTCCACTCAAAGAGTTGCGTTAAAACTGTTAAAAAACCCACAGGGAAGAAGCTAAAGGGCAGCGTCGATGTTAGTTACAAGAATAAAAGGGCTGGTCGTTTGATTTCATGATGTGCTCGAAACAAATCCAAACCCTGTGCAGACACAAACAATACAACTGAATTAAGTAAAGACTCAGATTTAGAAATTGAGAGGTTTTTGGCTGAAGAAGATCCTATGTCCTATGAGCTCTATCCTGACACACCCTACGACTATGTAAACAACTTGCCTCCATGTCTGAAGGGTAACCCAGAATTCTCGGGCATTCGACTCTATGATAAACCTACCTTTCACGTGGATGCTTCTCCAATCCTTAATGCTGTCAGTGCCAATGCACAATCTGTACAACCACGGTGTAATGAATGTCGATCCTGGATCGACAGGTATTATACGGATGTGCCTTTGCTACAATCCCGGCTTAAATCTTTAAAATACCAAGTGGATTTGTTGACAAGTGAGAACAGTAGACTCCAATCCATAACTCAAGCAAAGGAGAAATGCCAAAAAACTACAGGATCTGCCATTTTTAAGAATGTAGAGGCAACAACAGCAATAGTAAAGTCCAATATTGCTTGATATGTTTTAATCCCATGATTTGAGGTATGATCTTTTTCAAGTTTAGCATGATTTTGTCACTCTCAATTTAGGATATACGATTTGTTTGAATAGATTACTTTTGTTATAAAGATTAGTTTGTTTTGTTTGTTAAATAAAATATGGTTGTAGTGGTAATTATAACTAGCTACAGAATCGTAAGATTCTGTAGCCAGTTAGAAAAATTTGAATTGCTTGTTTTGACAATTGAAAACACATCTAAAATCTTCCCATTTTCATTTGTTTTTAGGAACCCATGATTTCTAAGGAGATTTGAGGCACTATTGGGATCTGCCAACCATACCATCTTTGTGTTTTTAGTAAATAGATTAGGCTGTTTGTATTTTGATATCAAGTAAAATCAGGGAGGTTGCATCCCCCATATTTTTGGAACAGATCTGATATTATCAACATGAAACATTTTGTTCTTGGAACCTATATAAGAATGTTATTTTGTAAATATGGGATCATCTCTGCCCGGGGAAAGACTATGGATTTTTTATTTACAGACTTGGATGAAATATAATACTTGTCACAGCTTTAGCTTCTCCATATTGTGTTTTTATTCAAGTCATGTTTATTTTATTTTGTAAATATATTATGATTTCTTTCGATGTCATGGTTTACTACAAGTTGATAGAATAGAAGTTTATTTGTTCCATGTTTCATGTTCCAGATTTAACACACATTAATCATTTGTTTAATTTGAATTAAGAGGTTTATCTCTGATTTTGATCAAACGTTTATACGCAAGTTCTCACAACAAAGTTTATCTTAATGTGGCTTCTTATAAAATTATGAGATTATTGTGACTGCATCTTTTATGTGTCTTATAATTCAAAACTCTATCGCTCTTGCTTAACATTATTGGAAGCAAATTTCAGGATCTACTGTAGGTTTACCTCGTCAGATAAAGTGATTGGATGCTACATAAAGAACAAGATATTGGACACGGTAACAGGTCAGTTTACTGGTTTGATTTCATTAGTTTGATGAATACAAAAGTTTCCTGTAGTTAAAACATATTCTACTATTTGTTATTTCTGTTTTTAATTAGACAGTTTTGATATTCCATTTCTCAAGTATAAACATTATAAGAAAACAAATAAAAAAATATTAAATAATAGCTTTTCTGTTGTTTAAAAAACCAATTTACATTCGATTTTTGCGGATTTAGATTAAAATTTGTATTTTGTACATATTATATATATATTAGAAATAAAATCATTTGTATATATTGTACAGTAGAGTTATTTTATAAATATTAGTTAATTAATCTGTAAATATATATTAGTTCTATTTATAGTTTTCAGCGATTGTTATTCATCAAGTTATTGCATTTTCTTTAGTTTAGTTTTTTCTCTTTCTTTAGGACTTAGATCAGCCAATGGAGACGCTAAACCCATTGGAGTGGATTAATCCAAACGGCTTGGGTTAATTAGACAACCCCAGACCGGATTCGCTCCTCTAGTTGATTTCGCCCGTCAACACATCGCCATTTTCCGTTTTTAGAGTTGGTCTTAGTTGAGTTATGGTACATGTGTCAAAGCATGTGAGGTCAAGAAATGAACAACAAAGAGGTTGAAGTCATCAAGTGGTCTGTTGGCCCTTGGAGTCGGGTAGGGATGTCAGAGTCAAAACATGTGTAAATAGTATGAGTTTGTTCCCAAAGAGTTGGGTCTTATCAAAAAGGGAGTCTTTACGTGCCTCAAGTCGAGGAAAGTTGTTTAGCACAAGTCACGTCAACAAGTGCAGTGACCATCATCAACTCATTATGAAGGCTAGAAGAATGAAAAATCACGACGCTCGTATCACGTATGACCTACAACCCTCATCATATGTACTTTACACTCCCGAAAGTGTACTCATCGCATGAATGTGCTAAGGAAATATTCAGCTCGCTTTGAAACATCCAGTCGCCATCAATTTAGTGTTCCCTAACATGATTCTACCTCCTGCCCACTCTATTGTAAATTTTGGATGTTTTGCATGCATTCTTTTCACCAGTCAAGATTATGCATTGTTAGTAGTTCTTCTCGCAAGACTAGGTTGGTCAAGATTGTTGCCTTGGGCCCGTGCCAAATCCATCACGCATAGGATGAGTATGCGTTGCACCATGGAAACCTCCCAAAACATAAGGAAGGGCACATCAAGTGGTAAAAGAATTGGGCCCAAGCCCCAAAACTTGACTTTGATCAACAAAGATCCAGAGGTCAGAGCGTCCTTTGAACAATTCAGGTGCATGGACTTTTGTAGGAAAATTCAAGGATTCAATATGAGACTAGACGAGCAGTTCACACTCAATTTCGACAGTTTCTGTGTGGTGATTGCGGGTGTCATTATCCATGTAACAAAGGAAACTCTATTGATAACGACAAAGATCCATTTTCATGAAGAAATATGGTTCAAAGGCATGTCCTTGGACACACAGTGCTATGAAGACTTCATCAAGTGAGAATGTTTAGATGGGAAGATCGAGATAGGCGTTCTGAGAAAACATTTGCAGGAAACTTTTTAGAAATGCCTTGGAGCAATTAGGAAATATTTCAAATTTGAGGGGAGGTTTGACATAGTACACTCGCATCACATTATATTGTTGATGCACTTCACGGGAAGGAGACCACTAAATCTTCCCTTTTTCTTACACCAGAGCCTCTGAGAGATGGCGGGCATCATTCGAGCTGAAGTTGATCATCTGAAAAGGAAAATATCTCATGTCTCGTTGATTAAATTGATGGTATTTGAGGTGTTAAAATGGGTGAGAAGAAACTGGGATTCATTTTTTTCTCACAGCAGGCATTCCTAAGGATCCAAAGGGAGATTTCCCTCTTCCCGTGGAAAAGATAATATCACATCGGATGGAGGCTAGAGCAGAAAAGGCTATGCGGGAATGAGGAACGTTGGAAGCCCTGTTCCCCCAACAAAAAATACCCTAGAGAAGGGGTAGGCCAAGGAAGAACAAGGAATATGGGGAAGCCCAAGCCCCAAGCGAAGCGTGCACAAAGTCGGTTGTCAGAGAATTTCTCATGCACGCCATTCGGCTGGAACTTGTTGAAGGTACAAGTCAAGAAGAATGGAGCAAGACAAGGAGGATAGATATCCAGGGCACAAATGTTCGTGAGCATCTCAGCAGCTCAAACAATAACATCTTGCTATCATCGAGCTTTACCAGGAAAAAAGGGAACTAAGACAACAATTAGTAGAAAAGACTCTTGAAGTGTTAGCATCGCAAGGTCATGAAGGAAATGTGGCATGGCTCAAGAAACATTTTATGGAAGAACATGATACAATTGTACAATTGCATGAAACACATAGGATGTCAGAAGGAAGGAATGCAAAACACTTCAGAGAATGTGAAGCAACCGGGGAGAAAGTCCATGCAACTCTTTCCAGTGTGCAAAAGAAACATTGTTAACCGAGTCCATTATTGTAGTCTCAAACATGGCGCGGATTTTGATAGTTTTGAAGATAGTGTCACCCTTAGAAGGTTTTGTCATTTTGGTAATGGCAGCATCATACAACAATAACTTTCCATGTACGCATCCCAACAAATGAGAATATGACATAAATTAAGGTCGTTAGAGTAGATGGAAGGAGTCAGACAAAGCACTTGATCATTCAGATACCCTATCAAAGGAAGGCATCGACACATCACTCTCCCTATGATGAGACCTTGTTGATAAATAAACCCCTGTGGTGAAGACAAGCGGTTATGATGCGATCGAATATAGTTGGTTTCTATTATTGGAAAGGAGTCATATGAAAGATCATTTAACAAAGAACATGCAGTTTCCTAAATACAAGGGATAGTAGCTAGAGAGTAGGGAAACCCAAGCGACGCCCTAGCCTATATATTTTTTCATTTCTATGTAAGCCAGATTGGTTGGCAAACTAGTGTAGACAGTGACTATTGAATGTAGTTTGAGCTCGATAAAAATTTAATTCAAAATTCCCTAAGGTTTGATGAAAAGATTCTAATTGTAGCAATTGGATGTATTATTTCCTTTTCTTTGCATACGTACTTCCTGTATTATTTATTCATATCTATTTCTGTCTAAATTAGAACGTAATTTGGAACCTATGATTTGTTATGCAGTGCCCTAGGATCCATGCCATTTAGAAAAACTATCTTTCCTCCAAAGTTAACTCTAAATTCATCCTTTGCAATGCTCCAAGTTGCTTCATGTGTTTTTCCCCTCACCACACACAACGATTTTAAACTGAAAACTGTTGCTTACTTAGCCTTTATCGTCTCAAGTTTAGTCACCAATTCATTTGTTTCTATCATTTTCTTAAATTGAATCCATAGCTAGAGGTCTTACTCTCTTTCGCCAATAGAACCAAAACTTATTATCCAAAGGTGTTAAATCTAGCTGACAACTTAAAGCCATATCCTATACTGAGACAACTTCTCTCGAGTAAGCCCTCTCTAGGTCCGAAAGGCTAGTTTCAGGTCTCAATTTGGTTTGTAGGTTTCCTCTCACATTCGTTTCTTAGCTGAGTGAAGTTTACAGAGAGATAACAAATCCTTCTTTTGTTTCCAGTGGCTAACTGAACCAAACCTATTTTTTCAAGATTACTTTTATTCAAATGAAGTACGCCCACTACTTTAGGATCAATGTAACTATGGATTTCTCTCGAATCAATTAAAATATCAATAGGATCATTAATGAACTTACCTTCCACCTCAATCATATGGGATTGGTGTTATGCTTGATGATATTCTAAGGCTTCATCTATTCTTGGAATAGTTTTTCCCATGTATTCTACTGTAGTAGCATCTTGGATGTTGTGCAATTTCCTCATCTTTTCCTCTTTGTGGTACATGTGATTTCTTTACATCCCCAACATTTGATTGGTGGTATTCCCCTTTTTCTCGAGTTTTCCCTCTTGAATTCATTATTAGTAGGTTGATCTTGTTGATTTGTATTAGGGTTGCTTCTGTTGAAAGGAGGTTTGAATCCCTTCCTTCTCTAATCATGTTTTTCATTCTCATTGTCCTTCCAAGACTTCTTTAAATATTACCTTCGCTTTCTTTGATCATACAAGTACTTAGCCTTTCTAATTTTCTCTATCGACGTTCTAGTTTCATCATATTGAATCTTATCCTTTTAGAAAGATGGAAATCCACTTAGAAAAATATGTATCTTCACATTTTCATCCTTGATAAACTCTAGATACTTTAGCAATCCCAAGAACTTATTTTCATATTCTCCCATGGTCATTCTCCCCAACCCGAGTTCAAAGAACTCTTGCATCTTCATGTCATAGTAGTTCTATGAAAGATACTCTTAAAAATATTTCTTGAACAACTTCCATGTAATGCTACTCTCATTAATGTCCTCAAATTTCATCAACTTATCTTACCACATAACATCGTTTCCATGAAAATCGTATGTGTAAATACTAGCTTATAGGTTAGATGAGTAGTTATGCAACTATAAATATTTATCGATTCCAAGCAACTAGGCTTCAACATAATCTTCCCTTTCTATGTCACCATCAAAGGATTATGGATTAAGCTTCATAAGCTCTCCTTGCAAACTTTGCAAATCATATCTTCTTCTCCAATGCCTAACATGAGACACTTATAGACTGCTCCTTGAATCTTCAGATGCAGAAAACTTCCTTGTTGAGTAAGGAGGTGATTCATGATGATGAATTATACTAGAACTTATTGAGTGAGTGGGTCTTTTCTAGTTATCTGTTCTTTTATAATGTCTACCTTCTTCCTCTTGTCTTGATCCTGATCCATCCGTTGCTTGTCTGTGTAATTGATTTAGGATTTGCAACATTTGATAATTTAATTGATTCTACTCCTCATATTCTCTTATTATCCTCTTGTTTTCACCTCTATAACTATGCAATTCCATTTTGATACTTCTGATAGTGTCTACCAATTATGTTGGTTCCACTCTGCTCCCATGTCCATTAGATCATGTCTCATCATTACCACATTGATAATTTGACATTTGGCTTCTCTCTCATGATTGTAGTATCCCCATGCATCCTCCATGAATCTAATATGAAATAATGGGCTTGATTTGATCTACTTATACCTCTAATTCTACAAAATGTGCAAGAAACCATTTTTGTTAGAATTGTATAAAATATAGATTTTTTGTCTGTTATTACTACAGGTCCTTTTTCTTCTCAATTCATGAATAATTATATCATAATTCTCCAAATTCTAATAATTTTGGGTTATTCTCCTCTACATCATATTTCCAATGAGTATTTTTATGCCCCAATCCAATCTCTGAAATGAAATTTATGGCTTCTTGAAAAATCCATTTTCACCCATTTATACATTTTCTACACTGGTGCAATTTTACTAGAAAGCTAAGTTTTGTCAAATGCAGAAGAAAATCCATCGGGAACAAAGAAAACCTATAGATCAGGAATTAATAATACTCATAATGTTTAACATGTAACAACCTTCAGATTAAAAATCTATTGCTCCAATAATATTCTACAACAATCTAGTATTTACAACTTTGCATTTTTTACAACTTTTCTAGACTCCAGTTTTGAGCAAAACCGACTATCTCTCAATCTATGAACTTCTGGAAAAACTTCATTGAACCACAATTGTCTGTCTTGATGAGTATGAAAATTTTTGAGTAAACTAGATTTTCCATTTTTGAGTTTTGGGATCACATTTCCTACTCTAAAAATCCCTAAAATCCCCCAAAAGTGGTATGGAATAGTGGATTATGTCCTATTTCAGCATCCCCCTTGCAAACCCATTGGATTTTCTTCAATTCCTTCACTGGGTATTTGCATGCCTACTTTTTGGACTCTCTCCAAATATTTTATATTAATCTGGATCTATGTCACTAAACTAGACTCCAATCTTTAAAAAACATTGTTTTGAAGTTTCTTAAAAATATATGCAGAAATGGAAAATGGCCCTCTTTGGAACTTTTGTAGATATCTCCATTGCAAACAAAACCCATAAGTTTCATCTCAATTTGATTTTATCTACTCCAATTATGGCCAAAATAATAAAATGGCTCCAAACGTTTTGTTTGAAATATAGGCTAACATATGTCTATGTGACAATTCATTGACGTGGATGTTGATGTGGCACCCATTGATGGCCAAATATGACCAAATTCCACATTTAGGAAATCGATCGGTCAGGGTCCCGATTAGACCCTTATCCATTGTAAATGGTGATTCCATCTAGTTTAGGTCCAGTTATCGTTATTTATCCTAAACTAAAACTAAAACTAATAAAAATATATACACTTGATAACTAACTGAAATAATATACCATGTTTATATTTCCTATCAAATAACAAAATTAGATTCTAAATATATACAAATTTAGAACTAAAGTTTGATTTTAAAAAATGAACACTCAGATACCAGTAATAGTACTAAACATTGATGCTTGTAGTGATATTCAAAGCCAAAATGATCTCGTGTAAGTTTCAAAAAGGAAACTTCTACAATAGTTCACAAGTTTGATTCTTTTTCCAAAAACTGTACCCTTTCTATGATTGTTTCTCTCTATTTTATATGAAAAGAGTCTTATCAAAAATATAACTACATTCTATAACTAAAAGTAGTTATCCTCTTTTAAAAATTAGGAATGAGAAATTATCAAAATGTTTTAATTCCCAAACCAAAAATACATAAAGAAGTGATAAGTTTTCTTCAAATAACTAACTGTTATTTTCTTGAAATAATGTTAAGGTCCTAACCCGCACATAGGTAGATCAATGTATTCGTATGTAATAAAGGTCAATATTAATAAGGTCTTTCAATAAAATAGACTAAGGTGGATGTAAGAAGACCTAATAGAAGCTTCCGCTTCTAGAAGGATCTTCCTCTAGATGCTTCTCTTAATAGACATATTTAGTATAAATAAGGGTCGAGGGTATGAGAACCCTAGCTTGGATATTATTGTAACAGAGCGTTGCTCGACTAGAGGTTACCCCCTCGAAGAGGCCTATGAACATTTCTTTCAGAATCAAAGTGTTATTTTTATTTCTATTTCGTATATCATTTCTGTGTATTGTGAAGATTATGATGGATATTTTACTGTTATTCTGCCATTTCTAGCATTTTATTTATGTTCTTCATATTTTATATATCTTATATCTTGCAAATTATGCCCAGAATTATGATATTCCATGTTCCAATATTGATCCAGGTCATTTATTTTATACTTATAAAAAATAAAAAATAAAAACAATCATTATTAAATTATCTACATAATTTTAAATAATGTTGCTACTCTTTAAAAATGAAATAAAAACAAAATGGTAAATTCGTATCGATAAAATGAAAATTAAATATTAATCATTATGAGGTGGAACTTTTAAATTATGAGTTTACAAAAATATTAACCCCTGGAGAGTGAATTCTAATTGAATCCTGTCTCTTTTCCCGTTTGGAAACTGAAGCTTTCCTCCTTTAATCTTCAACCAATGATTTTTTTTGTTCTGAGTATTTGGTTTTCCAACTCCAAGTAGACTATGTTTTTGTAAAATAGGGACCATTGAAAATTATTTTTCTTTCCAAAAGGAAGCCTCCAATCCTGGTTCAAATCTGGGGTTTCCTTCTAGAGGATTTTCACTGACCTTTTCTAATGGATCTTTCACAGTATGCGAGGAATCAATCTTGTGAGAAGAAAACTCTTGGGTTTTTCCTAAATCTTCATCTTCGATTTGAATAGGAGAGCTGGCATTAAAAATTTTCCTTTTTTATTTTTGAGATATCTGGAAAGATTTATTCCTTGTCGTTTGTTTTTAAAGTCAATTTATTCCTTGGAAACATTAATTTTATTAAGAACACAATTGTTTCCTTATTTTTGACATTCGTACATGAGAGAGGAAGCTACAGTCTACTATGATGCTTCAAATGAATATTGTTCGATTTCATGCAAGGCTATCGGTTCTGGCTTGGAATTTTCCCTCACTGCATGAATCTGTGTAAACCTTATTGTATTCTGCTGGGAGTCTGAAATCTATGGGTGAGAAGGATCATAATCATAGAAATGATTTGAAGGCTCAAACCCTAATTCAGGATAATGAGTCTATAATGTTGACTCAGAGTTTTACAGAAAAATATTTCTTTTAACGAATTCTTCCCAAGAATCATTATTTTTCTTCAACTGAAACTCAAGTAAAATTTTGATTAAACCATGGTGAAAAATGTTTTTTTTAGGACTGAGATGATCTCTCTGATAAAAATGAGCCATTTTTGAAAGAATTTTGAGTAAGGAGAACATATTTAATTCGTAGCCCATGAAAACCATCAACAATCGAAAATGATATATAAAGTAAAGATTGTAAAGAGCTTCACAGGTTATATAACCCTTTATAATCCCTAATAAAAATATCCATTTTTTCTTGACCATGGAGAGAGGAATACCTTTATAATAATATTTTATTTTGGATGATATTAAGATTTCAGACTAGGGGATATATTTTACCCTTTTCGTCTTGGACCAACATTCTCCTTTTAATAGAAAATTGGTCACCTTTGCAATCATCACCTCATTCAACTTTAATTCAAAATCTCCAATCTTGGTAGATTGACCATCAAAACTCAAAGAAAAGGCTCTGGTAACCTGTAGGTTATATTCATTGAACATTCATAGGAAATCCAACCAACCAGCCTTTTGAAAAATCGGATAACATTCCTCATTGGCTTGAATTAATTTGGTACCAGGATCAATTCTAGATATCATACCCATGTTAAAAGTTTACTATAGCTTGGGAAAACTTCCTAGGAAGACATATCAAACCTTCACTCACATGTAAACAAATAAAACCCTCAATATGTGGGAAGACATCCCAAATCAAGTAAATACATTGTATACAATCTTTTTCATGACTTGAAGTGAGGCATTAATTCACAAATAAGATGAGACAGAAGAATAAAATACGTGGAGGGCAGTGAATATAGCTTGGGAAATGCCACCTGTTCGTATGCAGTTCGAAAAGACCATGACTTTGATCATCAATTAAGATCATTTGTATTTATGATGACAAGGTTAAGTACAATTAACCACAACATTTTATAAATGTTTTTATTTGGATCATGAGAATCGTAATAACCATAGTTATGATAATAACTTTATTAGAATTTCGAAAAGGTAAGTTAGGATCTCATGAACATGATTATAACTCAATAGAAATTTGAGATTCTGAATATCTTATTCAAATAAGTTAATGAGGACTTGGATAAGCAATATAATCATGAATATATAGCTTACCAAATGCAATAGCTTGAGTAGAAGTTTGTTAAAGGTGTGTATATGAAAAAAATAATCAAGGACATTTTGATTAATTAATAAATATAAATAACATTTAGTGACTTAGCAATCAAAATCCCTAATCAAAACTATTATAAAATGGAAACAAACCAGGAGGAAGATGTCTTAGATATCAAAATTAAAATCCAGATGAAGCTTCAATGGACTTGGGAGGATGATCAATATAAAAACAAGGATAACAAAATTTTCAATAACATGAAAACTGAAAATAAATATCAAACGAAATCATAGCAACTTTCAAAAAAAAAATTAAATTTTTTTTTTTAAATGAAAAAAAAGAAAAAGAAAGATGGGTCCCAAATTTTATTTATATCACATGCAAAATTTGAGATGTTTTTTTCTTCCACAAAAAATGGTGACACACTACCAGAACCAATTATCTCTGTATATGAGTCAAAGAAAAATATATGAGGTCATAAGAAATAAAGAAAAATTATTGAAAGTAGATAAATTATTTTTTTCACTGGTTTGTAAAGAGTAAAAGAAACAAAACAATACTAATACTCTTTCACTCCATCTCATTAGAGGGAATACATGACATTTATTAATTTTATAGCAGGGAAAGGAAGCTTTTGATTGGACTAATAAGTGAATTTTATTTATCATGTCAGAATTGAAAAGTTTAACTCATTGTGTCTGATATTTCTTCGCTACCAGCAGGCATGTTCAGTGCCCCGGTGAATTTACCTTGATATCATATAAGCCTTGAAATGCTACAAGAAGGCATGTTCAGTACCCCGACGTTTAGCATATAATTCCCACATCCTCTTTCCCTTTTATATTTCAATTTTCGTCTTTTAGTAAATGAATTAGTGATTGCAATTGAGTAATGACGGAATCAGAGGGGTGATATAGAGAGTTAATTATATATCTATGTGCATGAAATAAAACCAAATTGTTTGTCTTTTGATTTTCTATTTCCCCACTAATTATTTAATTTTAGGGGAAAATTTTACTCCAAATAGACTTTGTTATAGCGTATTTATCTTGGTTTTATTTCTTGAAAAAGATAAACTAGTCATAAGATTCATCTTTTGGATTTTTAGAAATTTTCCCATTTCAAATAATCTAAATTAATCTTTCTCTATACTAAAATGGATTTCAAATAAAATTGATAAACACGTGAACCTATTTGTTATATCATATCAAAATCAAAACATAAACAAAAAGCAATACAAAAGGAAAGAAATAAAACTAAAAATTTCAAAAGAGATGAATTCAAACCAAAATATCAAAAAACATATTTACAACTATATACAAGGATTGAAGTGTCTTTAAGAAAAATGGTTTTTTAGAATTAACTCATTTATATGAAGAGATTCTTCTATTCCTTCGAGAGTTTGTAGAATAAAGGTAGATGGGCCAATTTTTTTAGCAGCCTGAAAATAACTTAGCCACAACTTTTGAAATTTCCTGTGTTTACCTTTTTCCTCATGGGATTTATCCTGTTTTGGGACTAAATCACCAACTTCAAAAGAAATTTCACCTCCAGACCTATTGTCGATTTTTTTTTAATGATCATTTGATGATTGGAAAAAGTATTTTGAGCCTTATCCCTCGCTTCCTCTAATTTGAAAATCTGATTTGTACAATGTTGTAGACTAGAACAAGGTTGTCATTCAATAGACTGTACTAAAGCTAGGGATGGTATAGTAATGTTTTGTGGGAGAATATATTCCTTCCCATAAAATAAAAAGTAAGGAGAAGTACCCAATGATGCTTTATAAGTAATTTGATCTGCCCATAATGCGAAAATTGATGCTTTATGCCAATTTGTTTTATTATCACTGATAGTTTTCTTGATAATTTTCAAGAGATTTTTGTTTGTGGATTCTGCTAAATCATTACCATGAGGATAATAATTAGCAAAATATTTTAATTTAATTCGTTTCTAAAGTGCATATCCCATAAGTGACAAATAATAAAATAACTTGCATTATAAAAAAACTAATGTTCTCGGGAGACGAAATCTTGTGATAATAAAATGATCTAAAAAAGAGATTACCTGATCAGTTGTAACTGATTTCAAGGGAATGGTCTCCACCCATTTTGTAAAATAAGTGACAGTAAGAATATACCTATGTTTCTTGGAAGAATTAGGGATAATTTCACCAATGATATCGAGTCCCCATTGTTCAAATGGTTGTTCAATGATCACGGGCTGCAAAGGTAATGCTAGTTTCTTATCTCGACTGGATGATGTTTGACAGATTTTATATTTTTGAACATATGTGTGATAGTCTTTAAATAGGGTTGTCCAGTAATATCCTACACGTAATATATTGTGAGAAGTTGTATCACCCTCGTAATGACCACTTGTAAGTCCATCGTGTAATTAAAATAAAACTTTACCAGCCTCTTGTTTTTCTAAACATCTAAGTAACATTGAATCATAATTTTTTTTTAAAAGAACACCGTTGATGAGTTGATTTTGTAGATTTAATTCTTAAAGCACGTTTCTTATTAATATCGAAATGAAAAGGTGCAGTACGATGTTAAGCCCTAATATTGGCTCATTACCACTTAATTGGGGCATATTAGATTAGTAATGTTATTTAT
>JZKD02S0423989.1:46743-63378 GCA_000966675.3 Picea glauca | reverse complement strand
AAATAGTTAACACATTTGTTTAATAAAAAATGAATTCATATACAAGATAACACCGAAACAACGTGTAGGATAAAAGTAAATCAATTCAATTTATTAATAGTAATCAATCACATCAATTATAATTTCAGTAAAAAATCATTCAGATAAGATTTTGATTTAAAAAATTAAACACTCAAATACTAGTAACAATACTGAACATTGATGTTCGTATTGATATTCAAATCCAAAATGATCTAGTACAAGTTTTGAAAAGGAAACTTCTACAATAGTGCACAAGTTTGATTATTTTCCCAAAAACTGAACCCTTTCTATGATTGTTTCTCTCTCTTTTATATGAAAAGAGTCTTATTAGAAATGTAAATACATTCTATAACTAAAATTAGTTATCCTCTTTTAAAAATTAGGAATGGAAAATTATCAAAATGTTTTAATTCCCCAAAAAAATGCATAAAGAAGCGATAAGTTTTTCTTTAAATAACTAACTATTCTTTTCTTGAAATTATGCCTAGAATTGTGATATTCCATGTTCCAATATTCGTCCATGTCATTTATTTTATACCTATGAAAAAATAAAACATTAATAAATTATAAAACCAAAATTATAGTGGCTACAAAATTTTAAATTCTGTAGTCGGAGAACATAGGGGGTTGTAGCCTCCTTCTGGTTGTAGCTAGAGAATTGGGGAGTTGGAGATTCCCTTAGGTTGTAGCCTAAGAAACTAAGGGGTTCAAGCCTCCTTCCAGTTGCAGCTAGGGAAAAAAGAATTCGGTATCCAATGAATCTAATTCTTCAAGACATATAAGAAAAATCATTCTGTGTTTTTCTCCCACTTTGGGTTTCCACGTAAAAGCAATGGTGTACTATGTATGTGTATGATTTCTCATTTGTTCATTGTTTGTTTACTCTGCAATTATTGGATGATAATTCTACACTGATATAACACTTTCATTATATGATTAAAAAGGATTAAATTTATTTATTACTGATTCACCCCCCTTCTCAGTAATAAAACAATTGGTATCAGAGTTGTTTCTTTCAGGAAACATTTTAACCACTGGAAGGAGATCATGGATTATTCTTAGAATGGAGTATCGATGTTTAATGGTCATAATGGTTTGAAGTATGAGAGGTGGAGCAGAAGGATGAAAGTATTTTTATAGGAACAAGGACATTATATTTGTCTATTAGTTGTTATAGGATATGATAGTTCAAAAAGGGAAAATATTGTAGCCAAGAAGGAATTGAAGAAGAATAACAAAATAGCAATGGATTTCATCTGGAAAGGATTACCTAATCTAGTAATAGAAAAGGTTGGTAAATATTCATCAGCCAAAGAACTTTGGGATAAGTTACATGACATATATTCTTCACCCATTACAGATTCAGAAAATGCCAAAGAAGATGTAGATAAAGAACAAGAATAAATATTCTCATCATGTCAGACAGATTTAGAAGAGGAATAGTATGAAGAAGCATAAGTTTATTATAGAGAAAAATTGATCAGTGCAATTGAATATCTAAAGAAATAAAGAGAATAAAACAAGTTCTCCATGAAATAATTGATGAAGCAAAAGGAAAGTGTTCAAGGATTTGAAAAAGATCAACAGGTCATCAATAATTTAAGAGCTCAACTAGAAGAGGCCATAAGAATTGAAGAAACTCTAGAATATCAAAAGAAATGTTTAGAAGCCAACATAGCATCACAAAAGGAAGAAGCAAAAAGGAGAGAAAAGATACCGATGTATCATCTCAAGTAAAGAACCAATGACTTAAACCAACTTGAGGAAGAGTTTGTTCAAGAAGAGAGAAGACCGGAAGAAGAAATAATTGCATTGAAAATCTAACTTGAAGAAGAAAAGAGAATAGAAGAGGTCATGAAGTCTCAGATATTGAAGAAAGAAGAAGAGGTTGAGAATATTGAAGAATAAATTGTCACACTAAGAGTCAAAATCGTCAAGCTCATAAAGAATGTTGAAGAGACAGAAACATCCACATCAGTTGTAGAGAATGAAGAGAAGAACTGTACATTGCTAGAAAAGAATAATGAAGAAAATAGAAAGTGTTATGCAGAAGTACTCAAAGGAAGGAATCATGGTTAACCAGAATCTAAGAAAACCGATAAAGATACATCTTCAAGAAGACCATCCATGTTTAAGCCACAAAGAAGCTTCAATCACGATCATGATCATTCAAGGGAAAAATTCAAAAGGGCTACACCACAAAGAAGATCATTCATTCCCAGGTATGCAAATTTATTTTATGGTCATTGTTTTTATTGTAATAACTTTGGACATAAGGTTGTAGATTGTAGGGATTATAAAAGAAATGTTCAAGCAAGAAATTCCTACGTGTGTCGACGTAACATTGAATGTTACAAATGTCATAACTATGGACACATAGCTCGTTATTGTAGAAGCATGATCAATACTTCCATGAAATAGAACATTGACATTAGATATAAGAAAGTACAGATTGTAAAACAAGAAGAAAAAGGGAACAAAGACCAGGTCCTAGAGATCACAAGATTGGCAATAAAACAAGATGAAGAAAAATCTACAGAGAAAAAGAAGGATGTCATATATAGAAAGGTTTGGAAAATAAATGAAAGAAAAGAAGGACAAGTAAATAAGGAACGGGTTCAAGAGATTGTAATTTCAGGTATTGTAGTGAAAGATGAATCCATATATAGAAAGAAATAAGTTAGAGCTCAAAGAGATGATGAATCTATCAATGAAGATGATGATGAATACACATCAGAGTGG
Source organism: Picea glauca (assembly GCA_000966675.3). NCBI lineage: Eukaryota > Viridiplantae > Streptophyta > Pinopsida > Pinales > Pinaceae > Picea > Picea glauca. The sequence goes on along the minus strand of JZKD02S0423989.1, from coordinate 60,615 downwards.
GAATTGTTTTGAGCCATATGGCTTAAAGACTCCTAGGTAATATGAATATTAGATAGGGGTAGTCTATGTGACAGATGTGACAGACCAAAGAACCATCCTTTGAGCATCTTGCATAGATTGAGAAGACATATCCAGAGCAGTTAGTTAGCAGAAGTACAGTTTGATAGATTAATCAAGACTTCATGATAGTATAGTGATAAACGGGTCAAAATTATGGACATTTGTGTAAGTAGAGACTTGGAAAGTATGGGCATAGATGGATTTGTAAGAATACTTAGCAGGTTTGGATAGATATATGAAAGTGGAAAAGAGCATGGATTCATAGATTGGTTCATAGAGTGGTTCAGAGACAAAGGAACATTATCATAATGGATGATAATTACATAGGAAATGGCTCGAACAATGCTAATGGATTCCAAATTGATAGATATTTTTTGGACACATGCAGTGCATACAACAGTTCACATTCAAAACAAAATAATGCTCATAAACAACAATGACAAAACTCCCTATGAACTATGGAAAGGAAGTGGAGACAACAACCTCTACATCAAGGTAACTCAAGGTAGTATTTTATTAATTGAAATTTATGTTGATGATATTGTTTTTGGAAGTACTAATGACAGGTTAAGCCATAAATTTGCAAAGGATATGAAGAATGAATTTGAAATATCATTACTTGGAGAACTATAATTCTTTCTAGGTCTTCAGATATGTCAAAGAAACCAAGGAATTTTTATTTCTCAGACTAAGTATATCATAGAAATGAAAAGAGGTTTAGAATGGAAGATTGAAAACCAATTACCACTCCTATGAAAACCAGTTGCAAGTTGAGAAAAGATGATGATTCAAAGTCTATAGACTAGAGGAAATACAGGTCAATGATTGGTAGCTTACTATATGTGACAACATCCATACCAGATGTAATGCAGGAAGTTGGACAAGTAGAAGGATTTCAAGCAGCACCAAAGGAATCACATTTATTAGCAGTGACCAGGATTTTCAGATATCTCAAAGGGACAAAAGAGTTTGGATTATGGTATCCAAAAGGAAAGGATCTATCACTTATTTTCTACACAGATGCATATTGGGCAGGTTGCATTGATGATCGACGAAGCACTAGTGGAGCAACGTTCTACTTGGGTGAGTTTTTAGTATCATGTCTAACAAAGAAACAATCATCAATATCTTTATCTACAGCTGAGGAAGAGTATATTCCAACAACAACATGTTTTACATAGGTTCTATGGATGAAACAAACTCTGACAAATATACAGGTTGAGTATGATGAGCCCATTTCAATATATTGTGATAATACAAGCACCATCAGTATCTCAAAAAACCTGGTGATGCACTCCAAGATGAAGGACATTCCAATCAAGTATCACTTTCTATGAGAACATGTTGCAAAAAAGAACATCAAAGTTGAATATGTGGGAACAAAGAACAAGTGGCAGACATCTTTACAAAACCGCTTCCACGGGAATCCTTTGAGTATCTTCGCCAGAGACTCAGAGTAATTTATACTCCAAAATGAATGCTTTTGAATGCTTATCTTGTATGTCTTATATGTACATGAGGGGGCACCATAAATAGGAAAATTCAGGTTGGGAGATCAGTTTCAATAAGAGTTCATTCAAGGGGAGTATCCCCAAGGATAGTTCAATTAGGGGGAGTAGCACCAGGTGGAAAGATACATTTTCCATTGATGACAAACAAGGAGAGATTTATCAGATGCATGATAGAAATTCTTGGAGAGAAAGCACAGAGGCATGTAGAAAGTGGTAGCATCGCAAGGAGAGTTCATTCAGAGGGAGAATCCCCAAAGGGAGATATCCTTTAACATTGATGTCAAAGGGGGAGAGATAGAAACATTCATGAGGAGTATAAGCATGAATGTTATCATGACTAAGTGTTGCCATCAATGCCAAAGGGGGAGATTGTCAAATAGTTGGATTAGGTTGATGCAAAATCGGTATGGATTGTTGGTTTTCATTGATCTCAACCATTGGAGAGTGATATTCTATATTGACTTCAACCCTTAGTGACTAATGTCAACCCTTGGATAAATTCTAGTAGAGAATTATGGTAGCACAAATTTTTGGTTAATGGACCCAATTTTGTTTGATGTATAATGCTATGATTTTTGTTATATTTGCAGGTATGACTATTCTAGATGGATAGTACATGTCATTCCATTTCCGATGGTATGTGGAATGTCACATAACTCCTCATGGTTTGAGAGTTATGGCCTTACAAAGTTGAAGGACCTTCATATGATTGGCTTGAAACCCCAAAAGGTCAAAGAAGTCAAAGTGTTTGCACAAAAAAAATTATTTAATTAATAAAGCGAAGTGACAAAGTAAAAGAGGATTATTTAAATAATAAAGTGAAGTGACAAAGTCAAAGAGGATTATTTAAATAATAAATTGAAGTGAAAAAATCAAAGAGGATTATTTAAATAATAAAGTGAAGTGACAAAATCAAAGAGGATTATTAAAATAATAAAGTGAAGTGACAAAGTCAAGGAGGATTATTTAAATAATAAAGTAACTGGAGAACTTTCTAATTATGGAAAGTGGTTATAAGAAGGTTAAAACTGAAATGAGGAAAATGGGTTAAGTGGTCAAGTGGCTATTGGATACATGGACAAGTGGAAAATTGGGCAAAGTTGGACATAGGTGATTATGTGGATAAAGTGGCCTAGAAGATGCTTCTAAGGAAGCTACTTGGAGAGTATAAATAAGAGGCAAGGCTCTCTCATTTTGATTATAATTGAGCATTTTGAATATCTACAGGTGACTGAGGTAACCAAATTATATCTAAGTTGAATTTCAGATGGTAGGTGAAGTAAAGAAGTCCGAAATTCAAGGGAAGATAAATTATTTTGATGATGTTTTCCAAGGTATGTTATTTACAGGTCATCCCACCATTTTCACAATAATTTTTTTTCTAGAATGATTCAGATCGTGAAATTGGGAGGTCATTGAGGAAACATATCCAAGTAGTTTTGGTATGAATTTAATCTTGTGGGTCATTGTATTTGTGGAGTTACACTCCGTGGAAAATAGGGTTTATGGGTAGTCCTGAAACTAGTCTAAAACATGTGTTTCAGGTAAAAATGTCATAACTTATTCATAACAGATCCAAATTCAGTAATACCAAATGTCATGGTTAGACTACAGTCTATAGTATTATGTATAAAAGTTTCATATCCATACAACCAATATTCTGTGTGGGGCACACTATACAAGTTACCTCTCTAGAATAAGCCATAATTCAACAAGGTATGTCATTTTTTCTATAACTCCTTTTATGAGAGGTTCCAAGTAGTGACACCTATATAAATTGCATAAAACACACTGAAGAACATTGTATACTATTTTCAGATCTTTATTCATTACAAGTACATAGTTCTGATTCTTTCAAGTTAGGGTTGTTGACTAATCCAAAACTAGTCATGTGAGACTAAAGTAAAGTTTGATGAAAATGCTAGTCTCTTGTTGCTAAATTTAAGGAACGCTTGAAGGTATGTGATCATATACACCAAGTCTATTACAGAGTTACAAATCAGATTTGGATGATGAAATTGATGAGGACTTTTGGTTGAGGTACATGTTGGGTACATGGTTGAGACAAGTAGTTGATGAGTTGGCACATAGATGACGTGTAGAGTTGATGGTGTTGGTGCATATTGATGAGTATTTGATACATGATTGGTACATACTTGGTAAATGGTTTGAGGCACTTGTTAGTAGTATTTGTGACACATGGTTTATGGATGATGTAGCATACTTGTATTGGTATAATGTTATAAGCACATATTGATCTTGGTGATGGTTATGAGTTGTTGTGTTATTCTTGGTTGATTCGCATATTTGAGGGTTTTCTTGGTGATTTTTCTTGGTGAGTAGATATAATTTGGTTGATAATATTGATGAGACATGTTGGTGTGATAGGTTGTTTGGACAGGTTTTTGTGACATGTTATTTGTATAAGTTTGGTGCATGGTTGATGCACTTGTTCATGGTACAGGTTGAGGTACAGGTTGGTGCATGGTTGATTCACTTGTTTATGGTACAAGTTGATTACAGGTTGAGGTACAGGTTGATGCATGGTTGATGCATGGTTCAAGTTATTGGTACAGGTTGTTTGGTACAAGTTTACAATAGTATATATTGATAGTGTGAAAGTGGTTCCATCATTCTACTTATACGTCAAGTCAGTTGGACAAGGAAAGGAAAGGTGGTTGTATCCACCTTTCGATTGTAGTCGAAGAACACAGGGGTTTGTAGCCTCCTTGTGGTTTTAGTCAGAGAATTGGGGAGTTGGAGATTCCTTCGAGTTGTTGCCTGAGAAACTAGGGGGTTGGAGCCTCCTTCCAATTGCAGCTGAAAAACAAAGGAACTTCGTGCTTCCAATGAATGTAATTCTTCAAGACATATAAGAAAAAACATTCATTGGTTTTCTCCCGTGTTGGGTTTCCACATAAAAACACTGGTGTACTATGTATGTGTATGATTGTTCATTTGTTCATTCTTTATTTACTCTGCAATTATTGGATGATAATGCTACATGGATATAACACTTGCATTATATGGTTAAAAAGGATTAAATTTCTCTATTACTTATTCACCCCCCCCCCTCTCAGCAATCCAGCATTAATATATATATATTAATAGTTAACACGTATATTTAATCAAAAATGAATTCATATACAAGATAATACTGAAACAATGTGTAGGATAAAATTAAATCAATTCAATTTATTAATAGTAATCAATCAAATCAGTTATAATTTGAATAACAAATCACTCAGTTAAGACTTTGATTTAAAATAATAAACACTCAAATACCAGTAACAATATTGAACACTGATGTTTGTATTGATATTCAAATCCAAAATGATCCAGTATAAGTTTCGAAAAGGAAACTTATACAATAGTGCACAAGTTTGATTATTTTCCCAAAAATTGAACCCTTTCTATGATTGTTTCTCTCTCTTTTATATGAAAAGAGTCTTATAAAAAATGTAAATACATTCTATAACTAAAATTAGTTATCGTCTTTTAAAAATTAGGAATGGGAAATTATCAAAATGTTTTAATTCCCCCAAAAAATACATAAAGAAGCGATAGGTTTTCTTTAAATAACTAACTGTTATTTTCTTGAAATTATGCCTAGAATTGTGATATTCCATGTTCCAATATTATTCCATGTCATTTATTTTATACCTATGAAAAAAAAAATTAATAAATTATAAAACCAAAATTAAAGTGGCTACAAAATTTTAAATTCTTTAGCTACTATTTAAAATGAAATAAAAACAAAATGGTAAATTTGTACTGGTAAAATGAAAACTAAATATTAATCATTATGAGGTGGACTTTTAAATTCTGAGTTTACAAAAATATTAACCCTTGGAGAGTTAATTGTAATTGAATCGTCTCTCTTTTCCCACTTGGAAACTCAATACTTCCTCCTTTGATCTTCAACCAATGATTTATTTATTTTTCTTAGTAGTTGGTTTTCCAACTCCAAGTTGACTATGTTTTCTTTTAAAACATGTTCCATTCCAAAAGGAAGCTTCCAGTCCTAGTTCAAATATGGGTTTTCCTTCTACAGGATTTTCAATGACATTTTATAATGGTTCTTTCACAATATGCAAGGAATCAATCTTATGAGAAGAAAGCTCTTGGGATTTTCCTAAATATTCATCTTCAATCTGAATAAGAGAGATTGCATTAGAAATATTCCTTGTTTTATTTTTGAGATATCTAGAAAACTTGTTTCCTTGTCGTTTGTTTTAAAAGTGAATTGATTCCTTGGAAACATTAATTTTATTAAGAACATGGTTCTTTACTTAATTTTGACATTGATATGTGAGAGAGGAAGGTACAGTATGCTCTGATGATTCAAATGAATCTTGTTTGATTTCATCAAAGGCTATCGATTATGGCTTAGAATTTTCCCTCACTTCCTAACTGCACATAATCCTTGTTGTATTCGACTGGGATAATGAAATATGTGGGTGATAAGGATCATAATCATCTACAAGATTCGAAGGTTCAAACCTGCATTCATGATCAAGAGTTTGTAAACTCGACTCTAAGTTTTCCAGAAAATGATTTCTTTTACCGAACTCTTCCCAAAGAATCAATATTTTTCTTCGACTGAAGCTCAACTAAAATTTTAATCAAACCATGGTGAAAAATATTTCTTTCAAAATTAATATGATCTCTCTCATAGAAATGATCCATTTTCGAAAGACTTTTTAGTAAGAAGAATCACATATTTAATTCGTATTACACGAAAACCATCATCAGTCAAAAATTATATATAAATTAAATATTGTAATGACCTTCATAGGTTATATAACCCTTGATAATACCTAATAAAAATCACCATTTTTTCTTGACCAGGGAGAGAGGCATACCTTTATAATCATATTTTCCTTTGGATGAGAGGTTAAAATTTTAGACTAGGGGATATATTTTACCCTTTTGGTCTTGGACCAACCTTCTTCGTTTAATGGAAAATTAGTCTCCTTTGCAATCATCTCCTCATTCAACTTTAATTCAAAATCTCTAATGTTGGCAGATTGACCATCAAAACTCAAAGCAATGGCTTTGGTAACTTGTAGGTTATATTCATTGAACATTTGTAGGAAATCCAACCATCCAACCTTTTGAAAAAGCGGATAAAGTTCCTAATTTACTTGAATTAATTTGTTACCGTGCTCAATTCTAGATATCATACCCATGTTAAAAGTTTACTACAACTTGAGAAAACTTCCTAGGAAAACATATCGAACATTCACTCACACGTAAACAAAAAAAACCCTCAATACGTGAGAAAACATCCAAAATCAAGTAAATACATTATATATGGGCTTTTTCATGACTTGGGGTGAGGCATTAATTCAAAAATAAGATGAGACAGAAGAATAAAATGTGTGGAGGGCAGTGAATATAGCTTGGGAAATGTCACATGTTCGTATGAAGTTAGAAAAGACCATGACTTTGATCATCAATTAAGATCATTTGTATTCATGACGACAAGGTTAAGTACGATTAACCACAACATTTTATAAATGTTTTTCTTTGGATCATGAGAATTTTAATAACCATATTTTTGATAATAACTTGATTAGAATTTCGAAAAGGTAAGTTAGGATCCCATGAACATGATTATAACTCAATAGAAATTTGATATTTCGAATCTCTTATTCAAATAAGTTAATGAGGAATTGGATAAGAAATATAATCATGAATATGTATCTTACCAAATACAATAACGCGAGTAGAAATTTTTTAAAGGTGTGTATATGAGAAAAATAATCAAGGACATTTTGATTAATTAGTAAATATAAATAACATTTAGTGACTTGGCAATCGAAATCCCTGATCAAAATGCTTATAAAATGGAAAAAACCTAGGAGGAATATGTCATATATATCAAAATTATAATCCATATGAAACTTCAACAGACCTGGGAGCATGATCAATATAAAAACAAGGACACAAAATTTTCAATAACAGGAAAACTGAAAATAATGCTCAAATGAAATCATGACAACTTTCGAAAAAATTTAATTTTTCTTTTTTAAATGGAAAAAAAGAAGGGTTCCAAATCTTATTTATATCACATGAAAAATTTGGGAGGTTATTGTCTACCACAACACCACCTTTAGGGGATTCCATTTCACCTCTCCAAAAACTTCCCTACCCCATCACCTTCCATCTCCCTCCTCTCCCTTCCTTTAATTTACCTTTCCTCATCTACCTTACCTTTATGATTTCATATTTAAATATAGTAAAATGTTATTAATATCATGGTCCACTCGTATGGATGCCACATGGCACCATTAGAGTGTCCCATGCCATGGACGGTTCTCACATTCACTTCTTGACCACCACTTGGTGCACCTTTATTATCCGTGAGGATGGATGGGTCCCATCCCACACCTTACCTACAACACACAATCCACCGCCACCCTAGATATAATGGAAAATATCGGGGGATGATTAATGGTTGATGTTGATATGGCATCATCAAAGTCTCTAAACTTAACATCCCTCCATGATGTGATATCAAATACCCCTCATGATACATGGTACATTCCTATATATTTAGAATCACCAAAACATACTTCAAAACTGCTCCTTCCATGATGTGATACCACTTATTGATACCACTTGTGGTATCAGGCTGCCCCACCATGGTGGTCTACCACCCTGCCATCGAGGCCTTCCACCCTACCATTGTTCTACTGGTATGACACTATGGAGGGCCACATCACCACTACCATATCGCCTCACATGTGGCCCCCACATCATGTGAAATCATCATATGAATTGTTTTTCAAAATTTTCCAATTTCCCCCAAAATTCATATTTTCAAGAAATGATGTTCAAGTTCCCCAACATTTGTCACTTTAGCCTCTACGAAAATCACAACTTAAAAATCATCCCATATGTCCCAAGCAATACAATTGCTTCTATGATACCAATCTGTGACATACCCATTTATTGACAACCACAAAACTATTGCTCTGATACCAATCTGTGAGGTACCCTATCACCACCAAACCCAAAATGATTTTTTCGAAAACCAAATTGCAATGTATCGATTTCCCATGTACCTCAATAATTCACCTTCTTGATGGATTTTTAATTTATGTTACCAATTAAGTAATAAATAAGCATGAAACCAACACATGCAATAATGAAGAAACATGCTAAAACATAAAATAAATTAATAAGATATCATGCAAAATATTAGTAGAAAGCATGCACATGATAAGAACATATCATAGATAAATAATACATAGTGTAATATAAATTACATATAAAACACAAAGAGAACTTCTTTTGAAATAATCATTCACCAACTAGTTGCAGACATCAAATGTTCCACCCAACCATAGACACTATTATTCTATCTCTCAACAATAGGTTACCCTTGAGCCAGGGCTATGAATCCACAAGTACAAGTCCTAGGCTAACTCTAAGACACAAAATCAACTATCAAGATCTCACAATTTTCCCAACCACACAACAATACTATTTTACCAACTCTCTTCCCCTTCAACCTACACAACCCAAATAAATGAACCTCTTTCTCTGTGGTGCACTCCCTCAGGTTGTTCTACATCATTTCCAGTGCTCTAGTGCTACTGGTTAGGAAATTGCAATGCTAGAAACTCCAAGGATTATCAGTTCTAGAAAATTCTTTCACAATTTCCATCAATATCATTGTTGGAGCAGGCCTTTTTAGGAGTTAAGCGCAAAATGGACCAAAGGAAGTAGCGCACACCAAAAAAGAAGAAATCTAAAGCACGAAAAATGACAAAGTAAGAAGTGCATCAAGAAATAAGGAAGTCAAAAAAAGGATGAAGACCAACCATGTGGAAGGAAATTTGAATGTGGGAAAGTGGAGTCCACTTAGGGTTAGGGTTTTTGTCAATGTAAGGGTTTTTACCCAATTTTTGTAGTATAAATATGATGTAAGAGGTGTATAGGAGGTGTGATATCTTTGATCATATATTATCTTTTGGTGTCCATTTTGAGAGAGAGAAATTACTTTTGGAGAGTCCTTTTTGAGTTTGAGGCTTTGTATTGCTGAGAGGTATGGAGCTTAGATGGAGTCAATGTTGAGATGCAACTAAGGGCCAGGTCACAAGTTGTTGAGATTGGTGTGATGTTGGTCATCCTCACATGTACTATTCTTAAACCTTATGATGTAATGCATGCAATTTTATTTTTATGGGCAATAATAAATAAACAAAAGATCTTCGTGGACATAGCCTAGGGGCGTGAGCCACGGTAAAATGTTGTCTTTATGTGTGATGCGTTCTTTTATATTCTTTATAATGAATGAATGGTTAGATGAATGCATCTGTTAGGGTTTATTTGTAGTGCGCTCTAGTATAATGAATGTTGGTGAATGGATAAAATGATATATCTGATGAATGTGATGAGAAGAATGCATGTTAAAGTAGAACAATAGTAAAAATAACATCCCCAGTCCCTTCCATGAATGCAGACATATTCATTCTGCAGTCACTCATAAACCATCTTGGGTGAGACTGTGTTGTGAATTCTGTGTGTGGTGTAGCCTTCTAGTTTACCAGAAGGGCCGATGGTGAAAAGGGTTTTGTTGGAGAACTAAGGTAGAACCCGATTAAGCCCATACATCCAACAAATGGTTATGTTGTTGGATGTAATTTAGAAGGACAACCTAGAATGGGTTTGGTGAAGAAGATGCAGTGGTAGAAAGGGATGTTCAGGCCATGGAATCCTACAAAGAAAGATATTAAAATATGGTTAGAGACAAAGAAATTTGATTTCATGCAAAAATATAATAAGGGTTCCCAGGTACAGATTGCGCCAGTACCTGTAGAGGTACATGTTTAATGATTTGCATGAAACATATTTCTATTATTTTCAAGAGTTGTTACAAGAGTGGATATCGAGGTTGAAATATACCCATATGACTAATCGGATCAGGCCAGTAGAGTGGAATACTAAAAATATTGTGTGATTGGAAAGGGTTAATAATAAATTCATGCATGCAGTAGATTTGTGGTTTAACAATATTATTGCAGGTTTTATCACTGAGTTTGTAGTAGATACAATGAAGTCATATATTGTTGTAGAGCATGATTTCTTGAGGGGACCCAAAGGGAGGTACATTATTTCAATATACACATCGATCAATATCTTATTACATGATAAAGGCGTGATAACGATGGAATCGGACAACTAGATCACTCTGCATGAATGGGGGAGTTGGGGGAAGCACGAAGGAATATCTGAGAAATGGAGAAGGATCTAGAGAGTATCCAAAAGAAGGAAGCAATGGGCCCCATCATTATGGATGATGAAAAAACTAGTAAAATCATAAGGAAAACAGGTGTGACATGCAATAGATGACCCTACTAGTATAGGATGAATAACTAGAAGAGGGAAGTATCCAAGTGAGAGGGATTGGAAAACTATGAGGAAGAGGTGGAGAATATTCACGCCAGGGGGGGAGATTGAGGATGTATTTTTCACCACATATGAGAGGAAAAACAAAGGTCATTGATCTGATGCAGAAGAAGGATCTCCATTCTAGATCAGAATTAGTGTTGAACCCACAACCTCATGTGCGACTAAGACATATGAAGAAGAAAAATCAGTTAACCAGCAAGTGATGTGCAAGTTCAATAAGTAGTAATCAAGTATCTACAGTGTGTGAAGGTGGTAGTTCAACAAATTTCATAATGGAAAGACAAGATCCAAATATTAGGTTACCATAATTTAGAGGGGACATGTTAGATGATCCATACAAATAATTTACTTATCTGTGAAAATATATGGGAAAAAAAGAATATTATGTATGAAGATACAAAGGTTGTGTAGTTGGTGATCACATTTAGAGACTGTGCATTAGACTGTTACATGGGTCTCACAACAAATAATCCAATGGGAATTACTACAATTGTAGCAGAGGTGAAGAGACAGTTAATAAATGAATTTCATAAACCAAGCTAAGAAAACCAATTTATGAATGAAATGATAAAGATTAAGAAGAAACCAGGACAACCAATCTATGAAGTGGACCAAAAGTTCCATAGGATAAAAGTTAAGTTAAAGTAAACTATTACCGATACACAACATAGAAATTTGTTTATTATTTCTTTGTTGCCACACTTTAAGTATCCTTTGAGACAACATAAATTCCAAAGTCATGGTGAGGCTCTGGAGGAAGCCTTAAAGCTAGAGGAAAAATAGTACAAGCATACAGATCCAGCTATGGAAGAAGTAAAACAATATATGAAGAACTTAACATTCCAGTTGAATCAAAATAAATGAAAGGAGAAAAGAGAAGATGTTTGGTGTACAATGTGCAAGACAAAATGTCATCAAAAGAATGAGTTTCCATTATTTGCGCAGTATATTAGAATAGGTATGTCAAATCCTTTAGCTTCAAGAGGACCATGGTGTGATATTTTCAAAACACATGGGCATGATCACTATCACTTCCCCCTGATGCATAAGTATCAGATAGTATCGAAGAGCACATTTTGTAAGTTTTGAAAGTTAATTGGACATGAAGACAAGGATTGCAGAACCTTGTAGATGATGAAAGAAAGGATTGTAGATACATATAGGGTGAAGGATGGACATGTAACATGACAGTTTGCGCAACATCCACAGTATAACAATGTGAAGTATCTACAATATAGCAACACGCAATGGTCGCAGTATAGCAATGTGCAACAACCACAATATAATCTCGCACAACAGTTTCAAGAACAACCACATTATAACAATGCACAACAGTTTGGAGCACCACCGTAGTAGTGCACAACAACACCACAATACAATAATGTAACAACCCTACTTAAATAGGTGTATATGATAATTAATTATAATTAATTTAATAATATAATTGTCCTAAAAGATTAGCTAAACCTTAATTATTTCTTAAAATAACATTTACTAATTAATTATTATTAATTAGTTATTCATGAGTGTCAATGATTAATTTAAGTATTAATTAATTCATTAATAAATAAGGTAAAGAAATAAAAGGAGGATAATAAAATATATTGATAAATTAAGTTACGTATCCAACAAGGGATAACATATTAAATACATGAGGATAAAATAATAAAGGGGGGATAAGGGGCATTAATGGTAGGAGGATAAGAAGGTAATAAATGAGTTAGGTAGGGAGTAAATGAGGCGAGGAAGTCGGTGAAGGGGGGATAAGGAAGGGAAGGAGGTGGCGGGAGGCATTCTACGGGAAGTTGGGGATGGATTTTAGGAGCTCTGGGTATTGCAGAGAGAAGTGAAATTTTGGGAGTGAGATTGTATCAGTGCACCGGGGTTGCTGGGGGTTTTGGGCATGGGGGCCAGGATATTCGTTGATATCCTGGAGCTAGGGAGTTAGCTAGTTGGCAGGGAGGAACTAGGTTTTGGGCAGTGTTTTTCATAAGTGGTCAAGGAGGCAAGCCGCGGACAAACGAAGGATTATTAGCATCAAGTTCAGGTATTATTTCAAATTATGCATTGTTTAATCTCTTATAAAATTTTATTATAATTGATAAATATTGTAGGCGAATGTGCTAAATTATAGAAATTTCAAAAATTTATTGTTATGTTGTAAATTAAATGGTTGTTCTTTTAATTCAGCTATTACACATGGTATCAGAGCGCCTCGTTCACACTCTGGAACCTTAAGGGCTAAGTTCCGAGGCTTTTCCACATTAAAAAAAAACTAGACCTATTTAGATCTGAATCTCTAAGATTAACATCTAAGTACTTTTGAATTGACATAGTAAATAATAATTGCAATCTGAATTCGCGTTCCCTCAAAAAGTCTCACAACATCCTACCCCTAATTTACAAGACATGGACATAGTAAACGTAATATCTACAATGAGACTTGCAATTTCTCTGTATCCAGTTACCTTCATAAATGGTGTTGATTATTTTGTAGCATATGCAAATGAAAGAAAAAAACTGTGGAACTTGACCCAACCCAGTTGAATGTAACTTCAAAGAGATTTTTGAAAGATATGCATTTATCACACCAGCTGGCCTCCAAGAAAAAAAAAAAATATGCTCACAGAACACCCTCTTGCTTGAAGAGCCTACTAATAAGGATTGACATGAATTGAATCTCTAATCGTGAAGATTGTAAAAGAGTAAAAATTGAGCCTCAAAGAATCTAGAGGAAAAGGTAAAACTATACTGTATTGATGTAAACAATTCTCATCTGTAATAACTAAATTCAGTCCATTCCTCAACTATGATTTGGTTAGGCCAGGGCCACTTCACAGAGCCCATATAGCAGATTTTGGCCCACTTCCCCCTT
>JZKD02S0423989.1:21322-46733 GCA_000966675.3 Picea glauca | reverse complement strand
GTAGTTCCTAGGTGCATAACTTTCACAAATTCTGCTTCTGCAAGCCGACTCAAGATAGCATTCATAGCCTTAGCATTGAAGCTAAATTCTAGTTTGTCATCCTTATTAGCTAGCAAAATTGGCTTTACATAACTAGTCTCTACCACATCCCACACATCTGCACCTAAATCCATTATGTGGGTTCTCATTCTAACTTTCCAGAAGGCAAAGTTTGTTCCATTGAATAGGGGGGCCTTATTGGTTTAATTTCCTTCATGGCTTGACATGTTTAATCTCTAGGATCTACCCTTATATAAAAGGGGCCAACTCTGATACCAATTGTTAGACAACTGAGAGGGGGGGGTGAATCAGTTGTTTCCGTGCTTAAACAATTATGGTTCTTTTAAACTCTTTGTAGAGACACTGAATGATAATCAAAATAATGCAGGGAAATAAACAATGGCGCTTTCAGCATCTTCACATATATGAGAAACACAGAGATAGATATTTCCCGAGGAAACCCATGCAGGGTAAAACCTCATTTTCTTTATATGATAAGTAATGGTTACATTATTTACAGTATCATACATATGAGAACCAACTCATAATGAGGCTACAACCTCAACTTTTCAAGCTGCAACTTGCTGAGAGCACCAACTCTCTGTTTTGTCTAGCACCAACTAGAAGGAAGCACCAACTCCCTGGTTTCTCTAGCACCAACTAGAAGGAAGCACTAAATCCCTGGTTTCTCTAGCACCAACTAGAAGGAAGAACCAACTCCCTGTGTTCAAGAACCCACTTGAACCTTTGAGGACACAAGTTCTCCCTAGCTCCACCCAACCACCCTGAAATATAAATATTTGCTACTGAAACTTATTACAATGATATTATGTTCAACAATGGCTTACCAGAATCATCATTGTTTTGCTACATTTCGTTGCTCTGTCTCCCTTATTGCCTTTCTGCACACATCACTTGCGTTGTCTGTTCTTCCACTTTTTATGCTCTGTGTGCCATGTCCATTCACTACATAGTTCCTCTTCTGTGATCTTTAGCTGCTGCACTCTCCTCCTTCTTCACACACGAATCACCTTCACCAACAACATTCCTAGCAACCTTCAACAACAATAGAAACAACCCTCTTCTCTTCTCTGTATTGTATATTTATAACTTCTGTGCACCTTGTGAATGTAATGTTCGCAATTCCTCTGCATGCTGAATCCGTACCATTATCCTCCACCTCTCGAGCATTCTGTCTGATCATCATCATGAATCTTCAGCTTCTCTGGTAGTTGATACTCTTCGTCTTCTTTGTGACAGTTGAGCTCACCTTCTCTGTTTTAGTTACAGGCTTCCACACTTATCAGTTGTCAATCGCCTCCATGAACATCTTCATCCCTCTCAGAGACTCTTCACCTCCTCTGCCAGTCATTCCGTAGTGTCTTCGAGTCCTCTGGCAGAACCCATCAGCGGTTTCTGGAAGTTACACTGTATCGTGCTACAGTTGCCCTCCGATCTTGTTCAAATTCATATGCGCCATTGGATATGTAGCGAGAAAATCTAGACAGCCAGAATCTGTGCTCCTAGATCTATGGTCGGGATTCGATTCTCAATCCCCCTTGCCATTCTATCTTTAAGAAGAGGGGGGGGGGTCCAGAATTGGGTGTGCATCTCTCAAGCGGTCAGGATTAAAGCACCTAGATCAACGACGCTTAAGAGATTTCAGACCCCCCTTGCCTTTCTGTCTTTAATAAGGGGGGGGTCTGAAATGGTGGAGTATTGACAAAGGGCCCCACTCCTGTCGTGTCACCTTCTGTATCGTTCTCCACCTAACCATGTGACAAGGCTCAGCTCCTCCTTGTCCTCTGGCATCTGTCCATCTCTCGCTGATGTGACCAAGGGCTGTGACCACAACCTTATGCATAAGGCGCTTTTGTGATTTTTCATTTCGTGAGTCTGGAGATGAGGCATCTCGACTCTCCAAGTCACGATCCTCGATATCTCTATATGGAGTATGATCAACAATCCAAATCTGATCTTTATTTAATGGTTGCGATTGAATCGCCATATCGCATATCACGATTTCGACATTATTGTTGCCTTGTTTTCTATTCCTCTTGATGTCGTGATCCATGAAACTTCGATATGGTGTCCATCTGCTGATGTCACACATGGATTGACACGTGTTGAATACTGCCACATGTCGCTCTGATTCATGACTTACATGTGCCTGAAATGTTGAATCAGTCTGACACTTGTCATTACCTGATTGTGCCACGTGTCCCTAGATGACGTGGTCTGCAGTAGTGAGTTGGGTCGACGGTCTAGATCACATCTTGATCTAGCGGTTCAGATTCAGTCAGGATTTCACACATCGCTATTTCAGGGTTCTTGATGTCAATAAACTTTGACATGTACAACTCTCGATCCCTGAAACTCTGACAAGGACTGGGATCAACGGTCCATATTTTTCCTCGATCGAATGGTCGAGATTATATCGGGGTATCGCATATCACGATTTCGCGAGTCCTTTGGATATTATTCTTTGACCTCTTCAGCTCACGATCTTCAAAACCCCGATAGGGAGTCAGATCAATGGTCCACATAACCCCTTGAGATGGACAGTCCTCCTGCTTTCGGGATTTGGTGAGTCCCTTTTCTCCTTTCACTTTAAACACAGTGTAGGTTTTCCTTGATCCAACGGTGGTTGGATCCTGTGCTCTGATCTAACGCCTGAGATCTATCCTCCTCTTCATCATGTGCTCTTCTTGTCTTTATTCAGATCTGACGGCTCTCATGCCGTCGGGAATTTTGGATGGGATCCAATGATCAACGATGCTTCTCCTCCAATATTACACATCCTTCTTACTTGGAATAATTTTGACTCTGTGCTAATTCCTCCTGAGCCTACGCTGTTCCTGTTTGTCCATCGATGCACACTCCGATCCTTCCATCTTCACTATTGTACTTGCCATCAATGACAAGCTACATGTTAAACATTTTCCAACAAACATAGGGTAATTGAGCAATAGAGACAGTAATTCATGTGCAAAAGAAGCAATACGGAACCTCCCAAACTTGGAGGTACCAGAAAATTCACAAGGGTGACCTGACAGATAGGAAAGAAAAAGGAAAGAATAGTAGAACCAAAACATATTGTGTAGGTGGAGGATGTTACAATGTTGGAGACTAAATCCATTAGTCCAAAAAGGGTAGGAAAATAAAAATTAGTTGTAGAAGAGATGGAAGTGGATAAGATTGTAGGAAAACAAAAATAGGAAAACCCTAGCAGTGGGGAAAACCATAATTCAAAAAAATCTACAAGAGCAGAGGAGATGGAAAAAAGAGTGAGGGAACCCTAAAACAGGAAGTCATCACAAAATAATTCATGGTCAAAGACATTATATGCTAGTAAGAAACAAAGGGCCAAGAAGAAGAGGAAGCCAAGAAATAACTTGCAGAAGAAAACACAGTTGTGGGCCAGAAAATGAAAACACTAGGAGCTCCAAAAAAACCAAACTCAGTGGATATCATTCTACTTTATATCCCAGATGGTGTAATTTTAGTTGAAGACATGCTAGGAAAAGTGGAAAAATTGAAGTAGATAGATCATGATGTAACATGCATGACAAATTTTCTTGACCTTGTGCAGGAAATGTATTTAGAGAACAAGGAGGAGGTAGGACCCTCAATAAATCCAATTCCAGATCCCACGTAGTGGATCACAAGATTATATAATTTGGGTATTATGGATTTTTTGGAAATACCACATTCCAGGCGTGGTAAGTGTTATCTCTCCAAGAAACTCCTTAGGGTTGTAGTCTAAGGATGATTGGTAGCTTAAAAATAATGTGTAGGTATGCTTGGAACAATCGGGTCTTTAATGATCAATGTAATAGACAACTCATCATACATCTAAAGAAACAATGCTTTCAGGAAACAATAATCAGATCAAGTAATTTGAAAGGAGGGGATGAAGAACACTAATCTTGACTGCCAAATACAGTTGGGTGTAAGGCTTAATACAAGATAGAAAGAAAATCCTTCACTTCAAATCTATGAGCTCAATAAAGAGATAACAGTCTTCATAAGCTAAGATAAACTGAAATGAAATACATAAATGGAAACATGGATATTTCTAATATTGAAAATGAAAGGGGACTGCAATTTTATTATATCATAAGAGTCTATACAGTAGCACAAAAAAGTATCCCAGTTTGAACCCATGTCTCTTCAAAAAGATAGGCATTTATAGCCTTTTACAATCAGTTTTTAAGATCCTAAAAACTTGGATCTGTGTCTAGAAATAGCAACTCAAATTAACTGAGCAAATCAATAACAAAGACTTAATGGCTAGACTAGCATTCAAATTGTCTTCAATATCAAAATTTCACATCTGTATTCTTAAGCTTCTAGAATCTGTTGTGTCATGAAACATGGCAAAGGCACCTGTCTTGGCAGCTGGATTTCTTCAGTTGTTCATAATCGATACTTTAGGAGATCAATTTAGCATGTGGTTTTCAAAACTCCCACGAATCTCTAATGCAGATTATTTTTCGATCAAGTTGTTAACCCTTCAATGCTCTGGAACCTCTTTAAATCCTGTGAAAAATGACCTGCTCCATCCTTAGCTTTCAAAAATGCTTTTTATGCTTTCACCAGCTAACTCGCCTTATGATTCGCTAGTTAGCTGGTGAAAGCACTGCATTTCACCAGCTAACTGGTTGTAAAATTGCCCTGTGTGCTGGTGAAAGCTCTGCCTTGGCCCAAAATGAACTTTCACCTCCAAAACTGTGGTTCTATCAAAAAACTCAATGTGTCTCTAGTTTATCCCTTTGCATGTTCACAACAACCTGAGATAGCACTTGCAAATTTGGGTGTGACTTTTTCTTTTGCTTCAATTTTCTAATCTTCCTTTTAAGGTGCTTTACTAACCACCATAGACTGTTATAGTCTTTGGTGATTTTCCTTTTCCTCTTCTTTTCCTTGACACTTTCACGAGCCATCTTTTCAAATGCAGCATTTGTTTCTGCGAAATTATCAGATAGAGTCTTGTATCTTTCCTTTATTACTCTCTCTAAGACCTCCTACTGAGCAATCACTTCTTTGAGTTGCTTGATTTTCTGTGTTTTCTTCGACTTAGTGCTCTTTGATGTTTCCCCTTCCTCGGTGTGATTAAAGGTCTCACAATTCTGTGCAAACTCAATGGAGTGTTCAAGACTTTTAATGGCAGGGATCTCATCTTGTTGCTCTAGCTCTGAGTCTGTGTATGGCAGGTTTAGGATGTTTGTTTTCTTTTCTGTAGGCTACTCTGAAGTAGCTTCAAAATATAATTTCTTCTTTGACCTGTGAGACCTCACACCAGAGATCCTATCTTCTGGGGGTCCTGGAAGGGTTCTCCTCTTCCTCGAGCTACTTTGAGGAGTCAATTGCCATTTTCCAACTCTCTTCTGTTCATTCATGGGATGAGTTTGAGTTTCAAAGACCTCCCAAAAAAGAAAATGTTGCCAAGTCCTTCCTTTTTGTCTCAGCTCCTCCAAGATTATCAATTTAATAAGGCCAAAGTGGCAGAGAGTGTTCTTCATACTTAGAGGTTCATCTCTAATATTTTTACAGACTTTAGTTAAACTCTTGTGCAAGAAGAAAGGTAAATTTAGGAGAGTTTTCCCTGTAAAATGGTCTAGGATCTTGAAATGATATAACATGAGTTTGTCGTACCTGCCTTCTAAAGTTATGTAGAGTTGGATTCCCTTAAACAAATCCTGCCACTCATCCTCTAAATGGGAAACTGGCATGCTCTTCTTCCATGCATTATTTCTGAATTCCTCCTTTAGATATGCTCTGAAATTTAGGTTCTTAGTTACTGTCATTTTGAACCAAATCTGGCCTGATCTAGGTAGATTGGTCACTGCAGTGATGGAATCTTCATCCACGATGATTTCCAAAGACGCAACACAGGCTTTATTCACGCCGAATGTTTTATCAAATGCTTCTGCTGTTGATTGGTGACAGTCGTTCTGTAGCCTCTCGACATATCCCATACAACCTGCATTTGAGAAGTGTTTTTGCACCTATGGATGCACCTGTAGAAAGGGCATAATGTCCAATTATTTTCTCAACAAAGAACCACTACGTCTCCTTTCCATATGCAATTCAAAACCTGAAATGATTTTTCACACAAAACACTGTAATCTGCTATTTGGGCCGAGGTCTTGCACTAGTGAAAACATTCGGCTCTGTCTTTCATAATTGAAAACTTATCATACACTTGTGGATGATGCGTTTTGGGGAAATGATGGGCCGATTTGATTTCACCACCCAAGTAGTACCGCTCCTTCTCCTATGATGATAGATTTGGATTCGCCATTTCCAATGCCATGATCATGCAGCATGCATTTCTGAATGAGATCCACTTTGCAATCTGATTTAGACGTGTAAAACTGAATCTCCATCATTATCCACTTTCACTAGCACATCATAATGATTGCTTGACGTGGGCTAAGCATGTCATCATTTGATTTTTTAAAACGTGGAGAAAAAACTCGTGATTCCCGCTTTCACCTTCTAACGACCCGTGGGAAGTGTTCCTTGGCTATTGCAAATCGCTGCTTTCACCAGCTAACGACCCGTGAGAAATGCTCCTTAGCTATTGAAAATCACTGCTTTCACCAGCTCACCATCATATTTAAAACATGCGTTAGCTGTTGAAATATTTTTATGAAAATTTTAAAGAGAAGACCTTTATGGATCATCTTATTTCTAAGACAAAAATCAAAACCTAACTTTTTCTACTAAAAAAACTCAAAACAAATTTGGAGAAAACTACCAATAGCCATGCTCTCAACCACAAAATGCAACCATAGTGACTGATTCATTTTGGGAGCTAACATTTGGATCCAACTGGGATGGACATCTCCCTGTGAGGTGACCAAGAACCTAGCTAGACTCAGTAGCCTTATTACAATTTAGAAAAAAAAATCTGAAAAATAGTTTTGCTAGTACCATTGGGCATGGGGTTATTCAAGTGATTGAAACAAAGAAAACTGAACTGAAAAAATAATATGTACAAGTAGAACAGGGATTTTAAGAAAAATCCTTATGAAAAATAGGTCTTTAGAAAGCGCCCGTTGAAAGGGCCACCTGCTACTTCCTCGCCTGAAATATTTTGGAGAACAAAGGTATTGTTCTGCTGAACCGTTGTTATGACAAAAGGACCTGTCCAGAGAACCTCAAATTTGTCATGTTTTCCCTTCTCTTTCCTTGTTGCATCCCACTTTAAGACTAACTCCCCTGTTTTGAAGACATTTGATTTGACTTTCTTGTCGAAGATATCCTTGATTTTTTCTTGATGTAATTTTTTCCTTTCCAAAAGATTCTCTCTATCTTGCTGTAGCTCTACCAAATTATGAATTCTCCGAGTCAAATCACTTGGTTCAGAATCGGTTTCTTGTAAAAACTTTGCAACTGGCAGCACAAGTTTAATAGGAAATATGGCTTCAGTACCACATACCAACTTGAAAGGAGCTGTGCCAATTGATTTTTTACATGTAACCCTATCATCCCACAAAGAAAACTTCAGCTTGGAATCCCAACCTTTGGAATTTTGTTCAAGCAGCTTCTTTATAATTCTAACTAAACTTTTGTTTGATGAATCAGCTAAGCCATTTCCTTGCGGATAGTAAGCAGTGGAATGTACTAGCTGAATTCCCATCTCTTCACATAATTTCACTAATTGTTTATCTTTGAATGTAACAGCGTTATCAGTGACTATTCTCTTAGGGAAGCCAAATCTGGCAAATATGTTTTCTTGCAGAAAATTTATGATGACAATATGATTGGCATTTCAGGTGGGAATAGTCTCAATCCACTTTGTAAAGTAATTGGCGGCAACAAGGATCCATCGGTGCTGACCACTAGAAGGCGGGTGAATTTCACCTATGAAGTCTAGGCCCCATTGTTGGAAAGGACCTGTGACCAGTATAGGTTTGAGGGGAAGAGACTTCAGTTGTTGTTTGCCTTCAAATCTTTGACACTTGTCACATGTTCTCACAAACTCACACACATCTAAAAATAAGGATGGCCAGTAGTAACCAAATCTTAAGATTTTATGTGCAGTGTTTTTCCAATAGTCATGTCCCCCACATTCACTATTATGGAATTCAATCATGACCTTAGCTACTTATTCTTGGTTTATGCACCTCAACAATAAACCTATTGGATTTTTCCAGAACAATAAGTTGTCATTGATGCAGAAATTTATGGCTTTGAGCTTCAAAGCCCTTCCTTGTGTTTTTGTCAAATCTGATGGGATTGATAAAGTTTGCAGAAAATGAATAATGTGACTGTACCATCTGCAGTCAGCTAGGTGAGATGAGACCTACATTTCCTCACCTTCTTTATCCTCTGAAGACTGAACATTATCTGCATTAATACTTACCAAATTTATTTCGAGCAACCTACAATTTTCTTCTGCCAGAAGTCTCGCAAGGCCCTGACCCTTCACAAGTTTTGCTGGTTTAATTTCAACATCAAATTCAATCAACTTTTCTATCCACTTACTCCTTTTTCCATCGATGTCAGGTTGTATAAGCACATCTTTAACTGAACTAGAGGGAATGAAAGCTATTACCTTTGCCTGAAGGATGTAAACTCTTAAAGCATTCAATGACTTGATAAGTGCATATGCTTGTTTCTCCAACAATTCATACTTTACCTCTGCGTCCCTCAAGACTTTACTGAAGAAGGCAACTAGCTTCTCCTGATCATCGACATTTTTTTGCAAGAGTATTGCTGCAATTGTATCTCTTGAAGCAAATGAAAAAATGTAAAATACCTTGGAGAAATCAGGGCTGATCAAAACATGGGTTGTTGTGATGGCTTCCTTGATGGCATTGAATGAGTGTCTGGTTGCTTCAGTCCATTTTACCTCGGAGTCCTTTATTAACATAGCAGTAATGTTCTTTGTGAGTTCTGCAAAGTTTACTATAAACCTTCTGATAAAGTTTATAGTTCCAAGGAAATACTGAATGTCCTTCTTTGATCTAGGAAGAAACAGATTTTTAATTGCTTCTACCCTTTTTGGATCAATTTTTACCCCATCATCTAAAACAATATGTCCAAGTGATTTCCCTTCCTTAAGTGAAAAATTTGATTTTTTTGGATTAAGAGAAATGCCATACCTTCGACATTTTAGAAATGTCCTTTTTAAGTGTTGCAAATGAAGTGCATGGCTGCTCGAGAAAACAGTGATATCATCGAGATATATCAGGACAAATTTATCTTTCTCTCCAATGAAAGCAATATCCATCGCCCTTTGGAATGTCGCTCCTGCATTCATCAATCCAAAGGGCATCTTCTCATACATAAACGTACCCCATGGAGTAGTAAAAGCAGTCTCTTCTTTATCATCCGAATGGACAACAATCTGGCTGTATCCGGAAAACCCATCAATAAAAGACATCACCTTTGATCCTGACACCTTCTGCAAAATATGCTCCATTTTAGGCAGAGGGTAGTTGTCCTTCCTAGAGCACTTATTCAAATTTCTGAAGTCGACGCAGAGTCTGATCTCCCCATTCTTCTTCCTGACTGGTACGATATTTGCAATCCATTCTGAATATCTGAGAGGAATGATGATGCAGGCGTCCAATAGTTTTTTAATTTCCCTTTCCATTGTAGGCAACAACAAAGGATTGAAGGATATAAGCTTCTGCCTGAATGGTTTGGTGTCTTTATTCAAGGGAATCTTATGTTGAATTACCTCTGTATCAAAAGTCTTCAAGTCATCATATTTCCAAGCGAAGATGTCAACAAACTCCTTTAGCAATTATCCACAATCAACACTTTTCTTTTCAGTCAAATGTGAAGCTAAGTTGACATACTTAGGATCTTGTTCACTGGCTACATTATACTGCAAAACTTCTGAATCTTTTTCCCCATTTTCCAATTTGACAGCCACATCATTATTATCAAAAAGCCTTTCCAAAGGGATCAAACCTTTAGGAATTTTGTTGCTAGATAGCTGGACTATTTCATGTGCTGCGATTTTGCTTCTGAATTTTGGCTTTTCAATTTCATTGTCATGTTCATTCTCCCGATCGATCTACAAATCTGCAAACTCATCTATCACTGCAAGAAATCTAGTGAGTTCAACATCGTCTTCAAAAACCTTCCAAAATTTTACATTATCAGGGAGAGAGGGCCTATATTTAACTTGAATTTTGTAATTCAATTTATGAGGTAGAGGGGGTATGAAAGCACAAGCCGACACAGCTAATGAATCAGCCAATTCATTCATTGCTCTAGGTACATATGAAATTTTAAAATCTGCAAAATCGTGAATTTCCCTCAACCCTTCATCTCTGTATGCTTTTAGCCTGACATGTTTTGCTTGAAAGGACTTATTCACCTGCTGAATGATCAGATATGCATCTCCGAATACCTGCAATATTTTAATCTCCATCTCTTTGGCTGCATTTATCCCCAAAAGTAGTGCCTCATACTCAACAATATTATTAGTCACTTTAAAATCAAGTTTAAAGGACAAATGAGAAGTTTTCTTAGAAGGGGAAATCGATACCACTCCTACTCCTGCTGATTCTTTAGTGCAAGAACCATCAAAGAAAATGGTCCAAAGATCGTCCTCTGCTGTTTCTGTGGGTTGAACTATGGGCTTTCTGAGTAGCAATGCATCTTGTAATGAATCAACAATTTGCAAAATACAAGATCCCATACCTGTGTCGACAGAATAGATAGGATGATTGGATGGATTTTTTTCGTCACTAATTACATATGCCAACTGAGATTCCCTGTATAGTCTTCTGTTCACCCCTCCAAAAATAGGGATAGTAGCGTAGGAGAATCCATTTGAAGAGTTCCACCTAGCCTCTTCATCCACGATCTTGATAGCAGACATCCAAATTTGGGAGGTATGTCAGCCACTACTATATTCATAACCATAATCTTCATGGATGCTTGGGTTAAGGTTACAGCCAAGTATTTGATCATCCCAAGAAATTTGACTTTTCGGGAGTCAAAAGAGAAAATATCATGATAAGACTTGGTGATCTCCAGCCCAAGCTCATCCATGACCGCCTTTGGCATCAAATTGTGTGAAGCACCGGAGTCCAACAAACAGTTATGCAGTGTTTTCTCATGAATATTTAGAGAGATGTAAAAGGGGGGACGACTTTCATCTCTGTCTTCTATCATTTGAACCAGAGTAATGGTTGGCTTTTCATCATATATGTTGAGTATATAAGCAGAAAGGGATATAGATTGGGGATCTAGATTTTTGAGGATATCCTTTTTGAACATTTCATTTTTCGTTAACTCGACTAGAGGAATAGGAATTTTAATTTTTTGTATTTCAACCTCAAAATTGAACGAATATGGGACTTTATCAGAAGCTTTATCATAGACCTTTACCTGATTCGAAGGAGCTTCCTAATTGCTTTGTTTTTCAACAAGAGCTTAACTTTCTGAAGTTTGATGCTTGACAGGGGCAATAGTCTTCTTGGGAGGAGCTGATGCTTTCACCTTTGAAGGATTTGTTTGTTGATTCTCTTATATCTGATCTTTTTTCTTAACAGGGGCTGTGCTCTTTTTGAGAGAGGTTGGTGCATTCGGTTGGGTAGTATTAGATTTATATCGGAGGTTATATCTATTCTTATCTTCTGTCGTGAAAATGCCATCATCAATAGTATTATCTTTTGTTTGTTTAGTCATCAATGCTTCCTCATAGTCGTTTTGTGTTAGATAAGATTTCCCTATCTCTTCTCCAACACAATGAATGTTATCTTATCCATATTCTTGATATTTACCCTCATCTTCATCCATCACAACATTTTGAAGAGGGATCTTTATTCTCTGATCTTCAGTAGGATTATTTTCTCTTTGCAAGATCATGTTGGCTGATTATTTCTTCTGAAGTTGTGGGATTTTCATTTGGGTTCCTGCCTGCAGAATCATAAGTGCCTCTTCCCTTCACAGGTTTCTTATTTTCAATATTGAGCTTAGATATCTCAGAGGTTAGAGACTCTAGCATCTTAGTCATTTTATCAAACTTCGGATCAACACTTGATGAACAGGAAGCCTCATTCCTTGGCCTTCTCCTATCAGAATCTCCTTTCCGCTTCTGGGAGGCTAGAATATTTGATTCCACCTCAAGGGAAACATCTTGCATGAGAGATAATGTTGGTGACCTCCTTTCTCTCAACAATAAACAGAAATCTGATTCAAAAGCATCAGAATATGTGATCTTGGCAGAAGCATCTGAAGGTTTTATTTCTGCTGGTATTTTACCATACATCCAGTTAAATCTTTTAGTGAAATCAACGACTGACTCACTGTTTGGTTTCCTTAGGTTTTTGAATTATGTGATATAGTATACAAAATCTCTTCTGTCACCCCAATGTTTCAAAAAGGTCTCATCCAATTGCTCGATTCCAGCTATGGAATGAGCAAGGAGTTCTTTGAACCATTTCCTAGCATGGCCATCTAGGCTTTGGACAAAGATTTGTGTCCAAAAATCTTCTTCTTTAATATTAAGGTTTTTAGCATAACTGTAGAAAGCATAAATATGTTCTTCAATAGACACATCACCTTCGCCTATGAATTTGGGCATATACTTTTGATAGTCTCTTATTGGCATGGCTGATACTGGGTTTGGCAATATGAGTGGTGCATACCTAGCATCTAGGATTTGTTGCATCTTCATCAAAGGAGGTGGTGCAGCCATAACTATCAAGGGTGAGAAAGGTGATGGTTTCTTTTTCGAGTCTTCAACACTGGAGGAATGCGAAGGAGGTGAATATTCTAATGGGAAAGAGGTCTGATATGAGGCTCTGTAAAAATTTGCAAGTTGTCCAGCTAAAGTTCCTTCACCTTTAGCAGATAGCTCTTGGAGAAGATGTTCAACAACAAGGAGGCTAGTATAAATGTTTAAATGATATTCTTGTTGCTGAGAATGAAAAGACTCAAGGGAAGAACAACTAAGGCTTCTTTATAAAGTATTGGATGTTTTTTCAATCAAATTTAAATCTATCAATTTATCATCATTAGTATTTTCTTGTTGATCAAAAGGAATTTGTTCTTCTACAGTATTTATAGTTGTTTTTTCATCAATGCTCTTTGAAAAGAACTCAAATTTTTCTATAGTAGATTTTCCAGAACTGAAAAGAGGATTACCTTCTGTATCTGATCTTGAAGCTTGACCCTGAATTGTCTTTCCTTTCCTGAGAATTAGTTCTAGATTGGACACTAGTGTGATAGGTGATTCTTGAGGATTCTCCCTAGTACTGATCCTCTTAGGAGCCAGGATGAACTTGTGGGGTCGCCAGATAGATAATTACAACCAACTAAAAATGTCTAATCTTTTTCTATCATCAAAGATCAGCTCTTTGTCGTATCCCAGGAAAGCAGAACTTAAATTTCGTCTCCCCAGCAACGACGCCAATTTGTTATCACTCCAAGAAACTCCTTAGGGTTGTAGTCTAAGGATGCTTGGTAACTTAAAAATAATGTGTAGGTATGCTTGGAACAATGGGGTCTTTAATGATCAATGTAATAGACAACTCATCATACATCTAAAGAAATAGTGCTTTCAGGAAACAATAATCAGATCAAGTAATTTGAAAGGAGGGGATGAAGAACACTAATATTGATTGCCAAATACAGTTGGGTGTAAGGCTTAGTACAAGATGGAAAGAAAATCCTTCACTTCAAATCTATGAGCTCAATAAAGAGATAACAACCTTCATAAGCTAAGATAAAATGAAATGAAGTACATAAATGGAAACATGGATATAAAACGAAAGGGGACTGCAATTTTATTATATCATAAGAGTCTATACAGTAGAAAAAAAATGTATCCCAGTTTGAACCCATGTCTCTTCGAAAATATAGGAATTTATAGACTTTTACAATCAGTTTTTAAGATCCTAAAAACTTGGATCTGTGTCTAAAAATAACAATTCAAATTAACTAAGCAAATCAATAACAAAGACTTAATGGATAGACTAGCATTCGAATTATCTTCAATCTCAAAATTTGACATCTGTATTCTTCAGCTTTTGGAATCTGTTGTGTCATGAAACATGGCAAAGGCACCTATCTTGGAAGCTGGATTTCTTCAGTTGTTCATAGTCGATACTTTGGGAGATCAGTTTAGCATGTGGTTTTCAAAACTCCCACGAATCTCTGATGCAAAGTATTTTTTGATCAAGTTGTTAACCCTTTAATGCTCTGAAACCTCTTTAAATCATGTGAAAAATGACCTGCACCATCCTTATATTTCAAAAATGATTTTTATGCTTTCACCAGCTAACTCGCCTTATGATTCGCTGGTTAGCTGGTGAAAGCGCTGCCTTTCACCAGCTAACTAGTTGTAAAATTGCCCTGTGCGCTGGTGAAAGCTCTGCCTTGGCCCAAAATGAACTTTCACCTCCAAAACTGTGGTTCTATCAAAAAACTCAGTGTGTCTCTACTTTATCCCCTTGCATGTTCATAGCAACCTGAGCTAGCACTTGCAAATCTGGGTGTGACATTTTATTTTGCTTCAATTTTCTAATCTTCCTTTTAAGGTGCTTTTCTAACCACCATAGACTGTTATAGTCTTTGGTTATTTTCCTTTTCCTCTTCTTTTTCCTTGACACTTTCATGAGCCATCTTTTCAAACGAAGCATTTTTTTCTATAAAATTATCAGATAGAGTCTTGTATCTTTCCTTTATTACTCTCTCTAAGACCTCCTGCTGAGCGATCACTTCTTTGAGTTTCTTGATTTTCTGTGTTTTCTTCGACTTAGTGCTCTTTGATGTTTCCCCTTCCTTAGTGTGAGTAAAGGTCTCACAATTCTGTGCAAACTCAATGGAGTGTTCAAGACTTTTAATGGCAGGGCTCTCATCTTCTTGCTTTGGCTCTCAGTCTGTGTATGGCAGGTTTAAGATGTTTGTTTTCTTTTCTGTAGGCTGCTCTGTAGTAGTTTCAAAATATATTTTCTTCTTTGACCTGTGAGACCTCACACCAAAGATCCTATCTTCTGGGGGTCCTGTAAGGGTTCTCCTTTTCCTCGAGCTACTTTGAAGAGTCAATTGTCATTTTTCAACTCTCTTCTATTCATTCATGGGCTGAGTTTGAGTTTCAAAGCCCTCCCAGAAAAGAAAATGTTGCCAAGTCCTTCCTTTTTGTCTCAGCTCCTCCAGGATTATCAATTTAATAAGGCCAAAGTGGCAGAGAGTGTTCTTCGAACTTAGAGGTTCATCTCTAATCTTTTTATAGACTTTAGTTAAACTCTTGTGCAAGAAGAAAGCTAAATTTAGGAGAGTTTTTCCTATAAATTGGTCTAGGAGCTTGAAATGATATAACATCAGTTTGTCGTACGTACCTTCTGAAGTTATGTAGAGTTGGATGCCCTTAAACAAATCCTGCCACTCATCCTCTAAATGGGAAACTGGCATGCTCTTCTTCCATGCATTATTTCTGAATTCCTCCTTTAGATATGCTCTGAAATTTAGGTTCTTAGTTGCTGTCGTTTTGAACCAACTCTGGCCTGATCTAGGTAGATTGGTCGTTGTGGCGATGGCAGCTTCATCCACGATGATTTCCAAATACCCAACATAGGCTTTATTCCCGTCGAATGTTTTAGCAAATGCTTTTGTTGTTGATTGGTGACATTCGTTCTGTAGCCTCTCGACCTATCCCATACAACCTGTGTTTGAGAAGTGTTTTTGCACCTCTGGATGCACCTGTAGAAAGGACAGATTGTCCAATTCTTTTCTCTAAAAAGAACCACTGCATCTCCTTTCCATATGCAATTCAAAACCTGAAATGATTTTGCACACAAAACACTGCAATCTGTTGTTTGGTCCGAGGTCTTGCGCTGGTGAAAACATTCGGGTCTGTCTTTCAGAATTGAAAACTTATCATACACTTGTGGATGATGCATGTTGGGGAAATGATGGGTCTATTTGATGTCACCAGCCAAGTAGTACCGCTCCTTCTTCTGTGATGATAGATTTGGATTCGCCATTTCCAATGCCATGATCGTGCAACATGCATTTCTGAGCGAGATCCGCTTTGCAATCTGATTTAGACGTGAAAACCCAAATCTCCATCATTATCCACTTTCACCAGCACATCATAATGATTGCATGACGTGGGTTGAGCATTTCATCATTTGATTTTTTAAAACGTGTAGAAAACACTCGTGATTCTCGCTTTCACCGGCTAACGGCCCGTGGGAAGCGTTCCTTGGCTATTGCAAATCACCTCTTTCACCAGCTAACGACCTGTGAGAAATGCTCCTTAGCTGTTGAAAATCACCGCTTTCACTAGCTAACCATCATCTTTAAAATATGGGTTAGCTTTTGAAATCTTTTTATGAAATTTTTAAAGAGAAGACCTTTATGGATCATCTTATTTCTAAGAAAAAAAATCAAAACCTAACTTTTTCTACTAGAAAAACTCAAAACAAATTTGGAGAAAACTACCAATAGCCATGCTATCAACCACAAAATGCAACCATAGTGACTGATTCATTTTGGGAGCTAACAGTAAGGACGTGGGAAAATGAGTGAAACAACTACTGGAAAGGGTACATGGAGGTATCCTATAGATGGACAGGTCAGTCCATATAGGTGTAGAACTCATATAAAAAATCAGAGGGTTTCCAACCAACAACATAAAACTAGAGAATTACTTGGAGAAAAAAGAAAAGGACAAGGAGATTGCAGAAGAGGTTAAAGCACAATTTTATACAGACAAGGGAAATAGGGGCATTGTGATAAATGAAATAAACAATCCTATGACAAGGTTTTCCATGAGGCTTGTATCATGTAAACTCTTCAGGAAGTGTAGAAATAAAGAGGCCCCTGTAGGATTCATAGAAGCAACTGTGTAGTGCACAAAGGGTATAGTATTAAGTTGGGTTCCCTATTTATTGAACCAATTTTTGATAGACTACAGGGATGCACAAGATAATGGGACATAATTCCATTACTCTTGGCTATTGATATTGGTAGCATTGGTAGGGTGGAAACAACCCAAATTCACATCCTTTCTAGACAAAAGATGGAAATGTTGCGCAACACGGTATACAACCTTATGGTAGGAAAAATACACTAAGAACAAACAGTTGAACAACCCAATGTTTGCAATGTTCCTAGAAGATATGAAGCAGAATACAACTAACATGTGGAGAATCCCAATTGAAGTAGTTAAGGAAAAAAAAGGAATTGCTAACTTTAAGGCTTCAAGACACCACATGTGGATTTAGGTCAGAAGAGATCCAAATAATAAGTGGCTAGAAATGAGGTATTTCACAACGCGGGAGGAAGTAGAATGGATGGTGAAGGACTTGCCTACTGAGTGGAAAGTTCCAATAACATAGAAGAAAGTGAAAAAACCTAAGGAACAAGTAGTAGTAGGTCCATAGAGGAAGACAAGCAGTCCAACAGACAATACAAGGAAGGATGTATAGTGTAGTAAAACCTTAGGGAGTACCACAATACTCAAGAAGACAAGAAAGAAAGACACAGTTTCAAGGGTAGAAGTGAAAGGAGATGGAGAGAAGGTAAAGGGAGATAGCTCTCATAAAATGGAGGTATAGGATGAAGAAATAGAAAAGAAGAAATATGAGGCATAGACCTAAACCCCAACCAAGAAGAGGACTAGAAAACGAGAGGGAGAAATAAGGAAGAAAATGAAGTACCACAAGAATCCCCTAGTACTCACTATCATGGAAGACGATGCATAATTCATCACAGATAAAGTCCAATATATAGGGGAGAATGAATTACTTACAATAGAAGTACAAAGAAAGGAAATTATGGAGAAGTTAGTAGAAGTGCATGCCATTCTATAGAGGTTTTAGATAAGTATAGTGCATAATCTTACAATGCAGTAGAAAGAAAAAGCACAGGAATCACCAATACAAAAAGAACAAGAAGAGATTGTACAGACAATAGTAAAGGGTAGTGACATGTTTAAGATCACGCGGGAAATTTTGGATGTAGATGAGAACACAACGCAAAAATAGGTGAAGTACATAGAACATATAGAGTTGGTTATGGCACACATACCCATAAAGTAATTATATGGGTTACAAGCGAGTGTGATGCAGGAGGTCCAGTCTAGAACTAGGGAGGATGCAACCAACCTAGAGATCGACAAAGAGGTCAAGGAGATAATGAAGTTAACTTGTGAGAAAATAACATTAGAGAAAGATGAGGAGAAAAAACATGTAGACAAAATAGAGAAGAAACATGCAAAAGTATACAGTGGCATACCAGACTGCGCGTAGGAACTGGAGGTCACAACAGAAGAAAAGATACAAAAGATTGTGTAGAAAATGGAGAGATATAAGAAGGATATAACAAATTTAATAGAAAATATAACTCCAATCACATCCCCGGAAGTGAGGGAACCAAGAGATAAGGAGGCTACTGCGCACATAGATAGAATAGCACAGTATGTAAAAGAAGTTGTGGAATTGTATGACAGGACTACACACATTTGGACCATCCTGGAAGAATATGAGAGGATACAAAAACTGGATCAAAGACAGAAAAATGTGAGCACATAAGCATAGGATTTAAAACAGAGGTAGAGAGAAATGGGCATCCTTGAAAGGATGAAGAGTGCGTAGGAAATGAAGAACCTACAAGCAGAACTGAAGGAAGTACAAGGAGAAAAACAAGCAAGGAAGGATCAATTGGAGCCATTGCAGGAAGAGGCCAAAAGAATGATAGACGAAATGAAAACAAAGAAAAGAAGACTAGAACAAGCACATGCAGAAAGAAGGGAAGTGCTGAAATAGAAAATGACAGTGTAAGATGTGGAGATACTAGCAGAAATGAGTGTGTAAGAAAAGGAGAAAGTGACAGATTTGGAAAATACATTTCATGCACTGGAGGTAGTGCTACAATAAGTGAACTATGCCTAAGTGGCTTGTGATGAGCCATATGTTAGTCTTGGGGGCCTATTGGAGAAGAAATTTTGGGAGTTCAACGCAGAATGGACCAAAGGAAGTAGTGTGTGCTAGAAAAGAAGAAAGATAAAGCATGACAAAGGACAAAGGAAGCAGTGCGGAAAGAAAGAAGGAAGTCAAATAAAGGATGAATAGCAACTGCGTGGAAGGTAGTTGGAATGTGGGAAAGTGGAGTCCACTTAGGGTTAGGGTTTTTATCAATGTAGTGGTTTTAACCCACTTTTTGTAGTATAAATATGATGCATGAGGTAGATAGAAGGTGTGATATCTTTGATCATATCTTATATTTTGGTGTCCATTTTGAGAGAGAGAAATTACTTTTAGATATTCCTTTTTGAGCCTGAGGTTTTGTATTGTTGAGAGTTGTAGATCTCAAATGGATTCAATGTTGAGATGTAACTAAGGGCCAGGTCGCAATTTGTGGAGCTTGGTGCGACGTTGGTCAACCTCACATGTACTATTCTTAAACCTTATGATATAATGTATGCAATGTTATTTTGATGCTAGGGAATAAGAAATAAGAAGAAGATATTTGTGGACATATCCTAGGGGGGTTGAACCATGTAAAATGGTGTCTTTATGTGTGATGTGTTCTTTTATATGCTTTATAATGAATGAATGGTTATATGAATGCATATTCTAGGGTTTATTTACAACATGCACTAGTATAATGAATGTTGGTGAATGGATAAAATGCTAGATTTGATGAATGTGATGAGAAGAATGCATGTTAAAGTAGAACAATATTAAAAATAACATCCCCAATCCCTTCAATGAATGTAGACATATTCATCTTGTAGTCACCCATAAACCATCTCGGGTGAGATTGCATTGTGCACTCTATGCGTGGTGTATCCTTGTAGTTTACCAGAAGGGTCAATGGTGAAAAGGGTTATGTTGGAGAACAAAGGTAGAACTCAGGTCAGCCCATACATCCAACACTCATGAAACCAAGCATCCATTCCTTTATGGAATATTCAATAGTTACTTACAGTCAACAAGCAATGGCTCTTCTCTTCCCATAATTCATTTCTTGTGCCTAGAAAAAGAGAAAGACTAAATGAGGAACGAGTAATAATGATTGAAGAACAAATGAATGACCAACAAAATGATTGATTAATACCCAAAACAACCCAAAAGTGAGGTTTATATAATTACATGAAATTAAGCGCCACATGTATTCCCCATGAAGCTCATGTAACCATATTTCCCAACTAAATCCAAGATGGGTGAATAAAATAATAATAAAAAGATGTATCCCGTTTAGAAACCCTCTCTCATGGAATCATATCCCCATATCTCTATCCTTGATTTTCTTGTAGCCAATGATTTATTTTATTAATATATTCAAAGTATTACATTTCTAGGCACTCCAACCTTTCATATTTATAGGAACTCTGACCTTGCATGAATAAACAAAAATACATTATTAATCTGGAGACTCAAAACTAGGGTATTACCTAGGTCCATGCTTTAACCTGGTGGGAAATTGTAATATACCAGATATAAAATGTATGTATAATAGAAATAAAATGCTAGTAATGGTAGAATAACAACAATATAACCAAAACATTCACCACAATAACATTGAAATGATATAAGAATAACACTAGAAATAGCACTTTGAATCTGAAAGAAATGTTCACGGGCCTCTTCGAGGGGGCAACCTCCAATTGAGAAAATCTCTATTACAATAATATCCAAGCTAGGGTTCTCATACCGTCGACTCATATTTATACTAAAAAGAAGCATCTAGAGGAAGATCCTTCTAGAAGCGGAAGCTTGTATTAGGTCTTCTTACATCCGCCTTATTCTATTGTATTGAAAGGCCTTATTAATATTGACCTTTAATACATCCAAATATATTGTTCTACCTATGTGTGGGTTAGGACGGTTAGGACCCTAACATGTCCACCCCCATAAAAACAACCTTGTCCTCAAGGTTTGAGATGAGGAAATTGCTGCAGAATGCTAGTTGGTTCCCAAGTGGCGTCTGCTAGAGTTGTATATTTTCATTGGACTATCACTTCTGTGATGGTTCTCTAACATAGGCGACGCTCACGCTGGTCCAAAACTACTTTTGGTTGTAGCCAAATGGATCCTTCTTCAGCTAACTAGGGAAGGTTGGTATGAATTTTCCACTTAGCTCCAATCACCTTCTTTAACCATGGAACATGAAAAACAAGATGTAGCTTCGAATGGATGGGCAAAGATAATTGATAGGTGACTTGTCCCACACACATAAAATTTGGGTTCTAGCTTCTAACAATGCTCGGCCTTGAAGGAAGTTTGCTTGTAAGGTTGCAGTCGAAGAAACACCTGATCCCCTTCTACAAATTGACGTTCAAGATGACCTTGATCTGCTTGTTTCTTCATGCAATTCTGTGCCATGAACAAATTATCTTTGAGGGTATGGAGAACAACCTCTTGAGCTGTAAGTGTTGGGTCAACTACCTGGAACTTCGAGGCACCTGGTAAGTATGAGAGAATTGAAGGTGGCTTCTGTCCATATACCACTTCAAAAGGAGTCATGCATGTAGTTGTATGGTATGAAGTGTTGTACCACCATTCAGCTAGGGGTAACCATTGAGCCCATTGATTTTTCTTTTCTGAGGAAAAACACCTCAAATATGTTTCCAAACACTTGTTGACAACTTCCGTTTGGCCATCAGTCTGGGGATGATAAGCTATGCTGAGATGCAATTATGTGCCTTGTATCTTGAACAGTTCTTGCCAGAAATTGCTTGTGAAAGTTGGGTCGCAATAAAAAACAATAGAGTGAGGAATACCATGAAGCTTGAAGACCTGATCCATATGAATATTTGAGCCACCGTGGATGTTGTAAACGGGTGTTGAAGGGTGCAAAAATGAGCATACTTAGAAAGGAGATCAACAACCACCATGATGACGGATTTATTTCCCTATTTGGGTAAGCCGGTAATAAAATCCATAGAGATATCCTTCCAAATAGCAGGTGGAATCGAGAGTGGTTGTAATGTGCCAGACGATTTGACTATTTCTCCCTTGTTGCATTGACACATGTCAGATTCAACTACAAAATTACGAATGTCCTGTTTCATACCATCCCAGAAAAAGGAACGTTTGACCCTGTCATAGGTTTTGGTGAACCCAGAGTGCCCTGCTGTGGGTGTAGCATGAAGCTCAGAAAGTACCTTGGATTTAAGCTTTGATTGTTTACTTAAATACAAATGGCCTTTGTATTGAAGTTCCTCATGGAGCCAAGAGTACCCTAGGGAAGTTGGAGCATTGGACTACAATTACTGGATCAATTGGGAACTTTTGGGATCTTGTATCCATTCTTGGCGAACGTCTTGGAGCCAATCTGGTACAATGAATGAAAGAGAAAAAAGGGATCCTTCATCTTCATATTTGCGGGAAAGTGCATATGCAACCACAATATCTTTTCCTTTCTTATAAATTATCTCATAATCATATCCAAAGAGTTTAGTCACCCATTTTTGTTGTTCTGGGGAGGAGATGCGTTGTTCTAGAAAATATCTGAGGCTTTGATGGTCTATCTTAATTTGGAACCATTTCCCTAATAGATAAGGACACCATAGATCCACGACATGCAGAATAGCCAACATTTCCTTTTCATAGATGGATTTGCCTAGATTTATTTCAGATAGTTTCTTGCTGGTAAAGGCCAAAGGTCGACCCTCTTGCATAAGGATAGCACCAATTCCTTTCCCTGAGGCATCACATTCCAACACAAAGGTCTTTGTGAAATTGGGAAGGGAAAGGACTGGAGTGGTGCACATGGCCATCTTCAAGGTTTGAAAATCTTGAGCAGTGTCTGGAGTCCAAGTGAAAGAGTTCTTTTTTAGGAGAGCAGTGAGAGGTGTTGCAATCTTCCCATATTTCTTAACAAACTTGCGATAATACCCTGTTAAGCCTAGAAATCCATGCAAGATCTTAAGAGTCTTTGGGTGAGTCCAGTCTTCCATAGCTTCAATCCTTTTAGGATCCACCCTGACACCATCTTTTCCAACCAGATGAACCAAGTATTCTACTTCTGAGGTGCCAAAATCACATTTAGACTGTTTCAGGAAAATTTGGTGCTGAGAGAGTAGATGGAGAACTTGATCCACATCAGTGAGATGGTATGTCTAGGTTTTTCTATAGATGAGGATATCATCAAAGAAAACTAAGAAAAAAATGGCGGAGAAAATGACAGAAGACATGATTCATGAGGCTTTGAAAGGTGGAGGGGGAATTACACAAGCCAAAGGGCATGACCAAAAACTTATAGTGGCCCTCATGAGTTCTAAAGTTAGTCTTGGGAATATATTCTTCTTTCATACGTATCTGGTGGCATCCTGAACGAAGATCTAGTTTAGTGAAGAATTGGGTGCCACTCAATTCATCCAGGAGGTCATCAATGACAGGAATGGGGAATTTGTCTTTGATGGTAAGTTTGTTGCGGGCATAGAAGTCAAGACACATTCACCAAGAACCTTCTTTCTTCAGGACCATGACCATAGGAGATGAATAGGGGCTTGTACTAGGGCAGATAATGCCTGCATTAAGTAGTTCTTGAACCATTTTCTCAATTTCATTTTTTTGGGAAGAGGGGTGATGATATGGACGGATATTGGGAGGAAGGCTTCCTGGTACAAGGGGAATGGAATGATCATGAACACCATGGGAAAATACCAATTGATGTTTAGAAAGGATGCCTTGGAGGTCTTGTGGTACCGAGGGTGTCTTTGTTGCTTGTATGGCATGGAGTTGGGCTATAACACCAGAATGACCCTTTTTGAGCAGATTTTCCATGCGATGGGAACTAATGA
Source organism: Picea glauca (assembly GCA_000966675.3). NCBI lineage: Eukaryota > Viridiplantae > Streptophyta > Pinopsida > Pinales > Pinaceae > Picea > Picea glauca. The sequence goes on along the minus strand of JZKD02S0423989.1, from coordinate 22,954 downwards.
TCTCAGGTGAGCTGACGATGATGCCTTAGAACTTATATTGGTGGCCCTCCTGGTCAAATTGTATGGTTAATTCTTTAAAATCCATGAGAATGGGATCCAAAGTCCTTAGCCATTTTGCACCCAGCACAATGTCATAATCTCCCATGTCGATAACAAAGATATGGGATTTCAGGTGGTAGTCACCAATTTGGAGATGCACATTTTCACAACGCCCCCCACATTTCATGGAACCACCATTGGTAATCATGATTTGGAAATTATTGATGACATGGATGTAGCAATGAGTTTCTTGGGCAATGCGACGATGAATAAAATTATGGGTGTTGCCACTATCAACCAGAATGATGACCTTCCAATGCTTGATGTAACTGATTAGCTTGAGGTTTTGGTTAGCGGAGAAGCCAGTGAGAGAATTGAGGGAAATGACTGGTTCTACTTTGAGAGGGTCTGAGGGAGGGGTTATGTCAGTGGATTCAAGTTATTCAGACATAGAGGGGGTTTCTTCATCTTCTTCTTAAATCTCCTTGGAGATGGCCATAAAAATATGTTGTTCTTTACACTTGTGTCTCGGGAAATGTTTGTCATCATAGTTATAATAAAGGCCTCTGAGTTGGTGTTCAACCATTTCAGCCCGGGTCAATTTTTGGATCTTTAGTGGAGCAAAGGGAGTAGTGGGATTTACTAGTTTAGGGTGCGGGATGAAGGAGGATTTGTGTTTTTGAGGAGATACTTCTTGTTGTGTTTATTTATCTCTTTTGGTAGCCTCCACCCAACTCTGAGGCTGAGCCATGAGGACATGGGCCTGAATTTCATCCTTGAGGCCATTGATAAAACACTCTAGGAAAAAAGCATTAGAGATGCCCTTTGTTCTAAAATTCAGGCACTCAAAGGCAGCTCTAAAGTCTTCCACTATTCCTAATTGTTTCAGCTTTTTCAAATGGCCCAAATGGTTGGTGTCAGTGTCAAAGAATTCATAAATATCTGCCACAAATTGTGTCTAAGAAATATACCCTTGACGAGAATTTTTTCTCCATTGCCACCATTGCCAACATTCTTGATCTAGATGGAGAACACCATACAAGAGTTTGGACAAGTAATATATAATGTTGTATAAAGAGAAGTAATTTTCCATTTGGGTTACCCAACTAGTGGGGTCTAAGCCATCAAATTTGGTCACATCCACCCATGGAAGGCGTAGGTCACGTTGAAAGTGATGGTTCTACAAGGTATGGGAATGAGAGGAATGGTCACCTTTAGTATGTGGGGGTGAGGAAGAGGAAGGGTTATCTATAGGGATATGCAGTTTGGTGTAGAGTGCCAAAAAGACTGATTCAAGCTGGGTGGTGAGGTCTTGTTTGATTTCGCCCATTGAGGACTACATGTTGTATTGATGGCAGCGACATTGGCACTGAGTTGTTTCACTTCTTGTTTGGTCTCAATGAGATTAGATTGCAAGGTGTTGAAGTGAGCTTCCAAGTCTTGGCTATGAGTATGGGCCATGAGGATGGGGGAAGTGAAAAGGGACGGGAAGGGTAAAAACAAAATTGGTGAACAAATGATATGGATGAATGTGATAAGGGAGAAGAGATGAATCCAATGGAATAGGTTTGAAATAATGGTGAAATTTTTTCC
>JZKD02S0423989.1:8820-21175 GCA_000966675.3 Picea glauca | reverse complement strand
TGGCAACATGAACAGAGTCGCGTGGCAATAGATCTTATTTGTTTTAATTTGTTTATGTTTCTGTCCCCAAGGGTTAGGTATTCAAGGGTTCTACAGAAAAGGGTTTTCCCTATGCTATAGCTCTCTGATATACGTGTAGGGTCCAACAGTAATACTCGGCCCAATATCTCATGCCACTAAATAAGGAGGATAGACCGTACCCTTAGCCATACTACCCGACTACCCAGGTACTAGAGAGTATCTTCCTGAGTGTTATTATCGGTGACACTATAACAGTTAGGTGACCGATCGGTTTATCTAAAGAGGGCTTCAGGTAATCTAGTCCGATCCATACACATGTGTTGTTTGATGCGCTACCACTCAAAGGGGTACCAATAGGGCTTACAAGGGTGGCCAACAGATGTGCGCTTAAGTACCACTTGTATTTCCTATGTGTATGAATCCCTCAACTGCGGGTTTATGCACGTAACGATAGATCATTTTTGCTTAAAGACGTTGGAATATGTCTCTACCATGAAAAAAATTTAACCCACACTTTCTACCAAGGAGAATGCTTTGATACCACTTGTAATATACTAGATATAAAATGTATGCAGAACAGAAATAAAATGCTAGTAATGGAAGAATAACAACAATAACCAGAACATTCACCACAATAACAATGAAATGATATAAGAATAACAATAGAAATAACACTTTGAATCTGAAAGAAATGTTGATGGGCCTCTTCGAGGGGGAAACCTACAATTGAGTAGAGCTCTATTACAATAATATCCAAGCTAGGGTTCTCATACCCTTGACTCCTACTTATACTAAAAAGAAGCATCTAGAGGAAGATCCTTTTAGAAGCAGAAGCTTCTATTAGGTCTTCTTACATCCTCCTTATTCTATTTTATTGAAAGGCATTATTAATATTGACCTTTATTACATACGAATATATTGTTCTACCTATGTGCGGGTTAGGACCCTAACAGAAATCCATTAAAAAACACTTAGGATCGAGGGTGATCCACTATTAACTAGGTGGGAGGAATTCAAATCCCTTATCGGGTCCCAATTCTACCCTATCACATATATAGAGGACCAATGGATCTAGTGGAATTACTTTAGGAAGAATCAAGGGAAGAGTGTATATGAGTACACCACTGAGTTTATAAATATGGTCATCATCTTCGATATCTCTCTCAATAACCTATATGTACTCCTCAAGTATCTGTGGGGTCTATAGAGACATATATGAAAGAAAGTGATTCTTTTTATGCCAAGGATGGTGGAAAATGCAAGTGTACAGGAAAACTATCTGGAAAACATAGGCCACAATAAATGGAAGCCAAGTCGTTCCAAGCAAAAAGAGCATGAGGAAGCTTCCAAGGAGGGGAATAAGAAGTGGAAAGTGGAAAAGGATAGAATAAAACAACTAGTGCACATCAGTGAAAGGATCCTAGAAACCATTGTAACCACTACAATATTGATGGGAACATTGAGGAAAATTGTTGGAAACTACATTCATAGTTGAACCCGAAGAACCTCAAGAAGGATGAAAAGAAAAAAAATATTCTAGCCAAGAATTCGAGCAATAAGGTTGAAAAAAACTTCGATGTGGATGAGAATGTTTCCTACACATCAGTACGAAATGAGGTGAATATGAGTATCCCTCATCACCAGGAAGATAAGGAGATGACCAAACTCTTGCACATCAATATCCAGTTCAAGAAGACCAACATAAACTCCCTATTCGACTCTAGTTCACAAGATAATCTCATAATAACGAATATGGTCAACAAACTTGGATTGGAGGTTCATGATCATACTAAGTCATATCCATTGGGATGGGTAAACAAGGATGTAGAGATCAAGGTAATGAAACAATGTAAGATTAAATTTGTTGTAAGTTTTGATTTTATTGATGAAGTCTAATTGGGCATAGTACCCATTCACACACGTGGAGTAGTGTTTGGAAGTGCCTACATGTATATGATTGATGAAATATCCATGGAGAGATTCAATGAGTACCAACTAATCAAGCTTGATAAGTCCTACATCATCAACATGCATAAAGGAAAGTCAATGATCTCACTGTTAAGTTCCAACCAAGCCAAGAATTTGATTAGTTCTAGTAAGAAATATGTTTTACTTTTCTTAAGAGAAAATCATACTAAGGATGACTTGATAAGAGTAAAGGAATTCCTATAGGGGTGTACTAAAGAGAAGAAACATTAGTTGGATGATTTAATACAAGCATAGATAGGAGTGTTATAGGAGCCTAAAAGGCTACCAACCAGGAGGGAAGTAGATCATGAAATATAGTTATTTTCAAACTCCCCATTATCGAATATTGGGTTGTATAGTCAATCCATTATGGAAAACAATGAAGTGAATAAGTAGTTACAATAGTTGTTGGATCAGGGTGTGATTCGATTAGGAACCTCACAATTGTACAAAATAAGGATGGTACTTGGAAAATGTGTATCGATTACAAAGCATTGAACAATATTACACTGAAAAATCGATACCCTCTACCCAAGATTAATGATCTGTTAGATCTGTTGCAACACAAAAATATTTCACCAAGTTAGATCTCAAATTAGGATACCATTAGGTATGCATCAAGCAAGAAGACAGCTGGAATACTTCCTTCTAGACAATGAAAGGATTGTATAGATGGTTCGTCATGCCATTTTGTTTATGTAATGAACTAGCTACATTTATGAGACCAATCAATGATGTATTACACCCATATCTAGATACATTTGTTATAGTATATTTGGATGATATATTGTTTTATAGTGCTACCTGGGAATATCACATCTCACATCTCATGTAGGTGCTAGACACTCTAAAGAAGCACCAGCTTCTAGCTAACCTCAAGAACTATCTGTTTTCTTAGTAGTCTTTGGTGTATTTTGGGTATGTTATTAGTGGAGCGAAGCTCAAGATAGATCTTGCAAAGATGGAGGGAATAATGAAATGGCTAGTTCCTAAAAATGTCACTAAAGTTAGGATTTTAATTAGGGAATAAAAGTACTTGCATAAGTTCATAGCCTTATTTTTAGCGGTAGTTTCACCATGCCACACTATAAAAGTTAGTGGTAAGAGTTTCTAGTGGGAGAATAATCAGTAGAAGGATTTTGATGAGATAAAATAAAAATCACTCAAGCATGATTTCTCACATTACCAAAATTTCAAAATACTTTCATAGTGGAGATATATGCAAGTGGGTATGCCATGGGAAAAGTTTTGATGCAAGGAGGAAGGCCTATATGCTATCATTCTGAAATATTTCATGGGGTAGTTCTCAACTACCCTACCTATGACAAGGAACTTTATTCCTTGGTTCAATCTACAAAGAAGTGGAATCACTATATGATGGGAAAGGAGAGCATCATACAGACATATCACCTTCTGCTATCGGATTTGTAGGCCTAAAGTAAGCTACAAAAAACCATACATTACAAGTGGATGGTGTTTTACAATAATTTCATCGATTCGTAAAATATAACAAGGGAAACACAAACAGGTTGGAAAACATGATTTCAAGGCCACCCACATCCAAGATTACAACTTGGGGAAATCTAATGCATATGGATCCTTTTACCCATGATGCATGCAAAGAGGCATACAGAGAAGGTGAAGACTTGAAGGATATGTTTCAACACCTACAAGGCCAAATTCATATAGAAGAAGGTGATGACAAGGTTGATTATCATTTCTAGAATGGGTCACTCTACAATATTTACAAGCTCTATTTCCCTAAAGGTTAATGGCTACAACTTATCAAAGAGGCTCACACCTCCATGTTTGTAGGACATTTTGGTGTTGGGAAGACAGTTTCCAACTTACAGAGGTTTGTGTACTAGTCTAGAATGAATTAAGATGTAGCATCATAGATTAGAGGATTTATACTTGGTTTTACTAACAATCCCAATAATATGAAGGAAGGTATATACCGTCCCTTGCTTGTACCCACTTGATCTTGGGTAAGTATTTCCATGGATTTTGTGGGAGTTTTACCAACAACTAGGAAAGGACATGACTATTTGTTTGTGTTAGCTGACAGGTTCAACAAGATGTGCATTCTCATTCCTTATAAAAATACCATCGAAGGACAAGAAGTAGTAAACATGTTCTTTGAATAGTTATGGGTGAACTTTTGGATACAAAGGAGCATCATCTTAGACAAGGATACCATATTTATCAGTTACCATTTTGGACTATATTGTGCAAGAAGATGGACACTAAGTTTAAGAGATCTACAACATTCCATCCACAGATAGATGGGAAAAGAGAAGTAATCAATAGTAATTTGGTGTATATTTTGAGGGATTACAATTAGGAGCATTTGAATACCTAGGATGAAAATTTGATCTACATAAACATTGTTATAATAGATCAGTCCTTAAGTCTCCTTTTGAAACTTGCTTTAGATATTTTCCACCTTCACCCTTGGATGTTGTATATGGAAAGTAAGGAGGAGCGAGGGAGGACCCCACATGAGATGCATTAAGAGAAGAAAACATTGTTAAGAATATTACAAAAATACATTTCCAAGTGTAAGAGACATTGAGTAAGTCATAGAAAAAATACAAGGCTATACATGACCAACATAGAACCAAGAAGTGATTCAAAGTGGTAGATAGAGTTTGGTTACAACTGAACAAGGAAAGAGTACATGTTCATGGTAAGAAGCTCAAGGATTTTTGGTATGGAAATTTGAGTATATTGGAGAAGGTGGGAGATAATACCTATAGACTCAGTCCAACCCCATACATCCACATATACTGAGTAGTGAATGTGGAGAATCTCAAACTGTATGAGCCTTCCATGTTGGATCAGGAGGACTAAGAAAAGGTCCTCCCTTCCATAGAAGAATTAGCAACAGATTCTATAGAAGAGTTGGAAGAGGACACCATTTTGTAGAAGTGGTCCAAAATTACAGGACATGGACAACATGACCTTTGGAATATTGTTTTGAAAGGACAACTTCTAGGAAAAGCAAAGTTGTACTCCATGGAGAAGCTCAAGGAATCATTTTCTCAGCTCATTCAATAAAACTCTTTGGAAACCAAAATCCTCCCTAAATAGGGAGGTATGATCCATATTGGATCATTATATTAATTTTTGTATATATCTATGATATTATAGTGGAAAAAATTGGAGGAATTATCTTACACAGTCATTTTAATTGTGCGTCCCAGTTTGGAAAATTGTGGTTTAAAACTTTTTGAATCCATTTTGAGGAATGAAATGGAATTTTTGGGCATCAAAATGTTTTTATCTTTAGCTTATATCCATTAATTCTATTATACACATCAATACATTTCCAACGATGAAAAACATGTTCTAATCAAAACTTGTATGAAAACGTTATGCCTCTCACAAGTTGACCTACCATGTAGACCACCATTGTACGAGTAGATGCCACGTCAAGCCCCATTAATCACACATATGGGATAGACACGTATGGAATTTCAAGAATATTCTAGAAGGTCCAAAACCTTATCATAATTGAGGGTTGATGAATTCAAAAACCTACCCCTAGATGGCTATTGGCAAACGTTAAATACTGAGCCGCTAGGAGAAGGGGTTCCAATCATTAGCATTGCATTTCTTTCATAGTTGAGCAGAGAACCTAGGAGTGGTATTTTGAGAGCATAGTAGAGGAGGAGATATTTTGTAGTATCCATATAGGCCATACTTTCAAAGGAAACTCCATAGAGAGTGTCTCTTTCTTTGTAATTGCATTTTAATAAAATAGAGAAAAGCAACCTCACCTTCTACCTAGGTTTTCTCTCGTATTAGGTTTCCTAGGTTATATATTGTTTTTATTTGTGTATGGTGTATGAGTATTTATTTCAGTTTCTCTATTTTTTCCATTTCAACTCTTTCATAATTTTTAAGCAGAAGACCATTAACAAAAAAATATGAGATATAAAGGAAATTAACCTTCACAAAAAATATTTTAGTATTTTATTAGATATTTTATGATGAACTATCTAGTGGAATATCCATGGTAGTTTACAAATCATATCTCCTACATATACAAATCAACCATTGCAACAAAGATTCAAATAAATTCATAAAGTATGATAGTGTCTCTTTTCTCTTTACTAGACACTGCCATCACTCATATCCAATTTCATAGACCTTAGATCTACAAGCTCAAATTTATGATCTATTCATCCACACTCAGGTTTATAAATCCAACATAATATAGAGATTATAAACACAGATATGGTGTTTCTTTAATTCTCTATTTGATAAATAGAGGAATCAAGGATTGTTGAGCTCCTATGTTATGACCCAAGGGAGGCATATATAGGGTTAAATGTATATGATATGACCCCAAGGGGGGAATATATGGGGATAAATGTACATGTAAGGTGTAAATATATATGTAATAGGGTTGGCCTAATAATAAATGGGTCTCAGGTGTAGGTATGAATAGGTATATATAAAGATAATGTATTCATTATTAAGGACATGTGAATTGTGATGTATGAATGCATTTGGTTATTTGGAGAAGGTTCTTCAATTCTTTAATGAATTATTATGTAACTCTCTCTCTCTCTCTCTCTCTCTCTCTCTCTCTCTCTCTCTCTCTTATATATATATAGGAGTTGTTCTCCACACTCACATTGGTTCACATGATGTGTACTTTTGTCCTGTTATGATATTTTAAGCATTTGGTACATAACCTTTTCTCCGCGCTCACATTTTTGTACATGGTGTGTACTTCTAGTTTGTTGTGATAATTTAAGTATTTGTAAAATGACATTTGGTACTAGAGCATTGATCCTAGGGTTTTTCTTCTCCAATAAAGTCATCTCAACATTTTTTCTATCACGTATTTTTTTTGGATGATTCAGATAGTGAATCTTGGATTTTATTTAGAATACATATCAAGGTATCTGTGGTACAAATTTCAACTTCCGGGTCATTACAATTTTGGAGATACATCCTATGTAATATAGGGTCTTTGACTCTTCCTGAATTCGATTTTAAACCAACATAGATCCATCTTAACTCTGGATCTATCATGCATCGAGAAGGATCAAATTCCTCGAGGTGAAAAACTCATTTTAGAGTGAAAATATTGAGAAAATATTTTCACCTTGAGGGATTTGATCCCTCTTGAAGTATGATAGATCCATAGTTAAGATGGATCTATGCTGATTTAAATCACGGACAGTAGGTTGAAATTTTCAGATGATAATCATTATATATATGTATGTGTTTTATATGAACTTGATACTTTGAAATTTACATCATTATGAATATGAATAGTAACAAAGTAACAATGTTTAATGACTAAGATGTTGAATAATAAAAAAAATGGAATAATTAAGATATTGAATAACTTATATACTACATCATATCATTAAGAAGTGATTTGAAAAAAAATATTGAATAACTCATATATTACATAGTAATTGATGTGAACCTATCTTCTTCATCTTTTCTCTTAGACACACCGACACACTTTCCCATATTTTCATATTGATCATATGGAAATGGAGGTTGAAATTGAAGACCACACAAATCTTTAATTTGATATATTGCAGTAAAAATGGGACCTTGCTTCTCTTTCTTTTGAATGTTAATAGTTGTCTTCTCTAATTTCAATCCACGAGACTTATGAATTCTCAATCCCCAAGCAAGTCTCAATGAAATTTGTCTATTATTATCTATTTCAATAGGTATAATAGGAATCGTCCGAGGGAATAATTCATCCCATTGAACTCCTATACAGTTGTCAAATCTTACTAAAACATATGTGGAAGGTTTAGGAGGGGATGTTGTTGGATTAAACACAATAATTTCAACTACCCCAAGGGCACTATTGATAGGTCCTACATTAATCCATACGTTTTAAGTAAGCATAACCCTAGCTCCAACAAAAATAAGAAGCTAATTGTCCATTTTTTTCTCAAATGCTTCCATGGAGTATTTTGTACTTACTCTTGTAGAAACACTTCGTGTAATAGGGAAATTTAGTGATATCAAACAATTATGCACTCTCTAGTATTCTACAATAAGACATAGTTGTTAATATAATTGAATTTAATAATATTTTTGTTGAAGATTTAGAGATTTGGTAATAATTAATTGTATGTTTTTAAAGACTAATTTTGAATTAGATTTCTTTTGAGGGATTTGGTTTTCCAATATATAACCATTATTTAGGGTGGAAAATATTACTTAATTTTGTTTGCATGTTAAATGAAACCAAATCTAAAATATGGTATAGTCATGATGACTGTGGATTTTTTTAGTGAAATTAAATATGCAAATTGGAAATTATAATAGATAAATAATTTTTCAATGAAATTAAATATGAAAATTGGAAATCATAATAGATAAATAAATGTTTCCAGGTTTAAGTAATATTAAGTATATAAAACTTGAAAATTACAACACACCAATTTATACAATATGCAATCAGGTTTCAGTGATATTGAATATGCAATTTGGAAATTTATAGTAAGTGATGTTTATATCCTTGTTACACATGATAAGAGTAGAATAGTTGTTAACTTTCAGTGAAATATCATCATGGTTATAACAAAATTATTCACAACACAAATGAAATAATTAGAGTATTTATTTTCTTACAACATAATATTATCATAAAACTATTTCACTACATGGTGTGTTCTCCTTGGTTATAACATCACTGACATCATATTATCCATAAAAAAGAGTGATTCATCCAAATTTATATTTCACTTATTTATTAATTGGTGTCAATCTATAAGGATGTGAAATAGATGTTGTTATGTGGTATAACTTTTAAGCAAAGAAATATATCTAACTCCCACAATATGGTACAATCTTATATAAAACAACAATAATTATTAGTAGTCACATTACCTTTTCAACATACCTCCCACAATAAAACCGAAAGACCCGCCATTAAACTTTTGATAACATCAATCCCTAGTGGTCTCTATAATCTGAAATATGTTTTAACTGAATGTCACATCACACTATCCTATTCTTCTTGTAATATCTAGGCCAATTCAATGCCAAATTTATATATATATGATGTCAAAATGGACAATGATTAGTGATGTTGAGAGGCCGAAATTTCAAAAATAGATCAAAAGGTTAGACTCCAAATCAATGTTTCAAAGGTATATTCACTTAAAACTATCCTAATATTTCATTGGGATGCCCGATTGAGTAGATTCAAAATCCATTAGAAAGAGGAAACATAGGATAATATGTTGGAAACATAATTAAAACCATTTTGGATATTATTTTCAATATATTTATGTTTTAAGTTGAGGATTGTGGTTAGACCTCACTTAAGAATCAATGGAAATACCTAGATTTGCATGAGATGAAGATAAAGACGAATTCAATCCCACATAATGGTTGAGGATAGTAAAAGAATATTGTAAGAATCCTTTTTGGGAAATCCTTAAATTTGATGGTGAAGCTTGCAAGTGGTGGGATATCCTTGATGAAGGTACTAGAATCTCTCCCACGTGGGAGAATTTTGAAAAACTCTTCTCAAATAAATGGATAAAGGATTAAAAAAAAGGAATAGATGTATACAATTCAAGAGGAGATCAAAGAACCAAATTAAGAGATCAATAAGAAGTGTGATGATCTATCTAAGATATGATACCTTAACGAAGCACTTGTTAAAGAAGTTTAAAAATTAAAACAACGAATGAGTATTAAAGGGAAGTGAAAAAAGGATGAGGCAAGGGAAGAATTGAAAATCAAAGATGAATAAATATGTATATTAAGAAAATATAATAAAAAAAATGTTGGGTGAGGTTAAGCGAGTGAAAGAAGAAAAGAATAATGGTCAAAATCAAGAAGAAACAAGGATATTGGATGAAGAATCTACCAAAAGACTTGAAGAGTAAATTTGAAAGAAGGTTGAGGAATCCCTAAATACTGATGAGGTAAAATACAAAATGCAATCCAAATGGAATAAGGATGTCAAAATTTGATAAATTAGGTGACATTGCAGCTTCAAGAGGAGAAATAAGACAACATTCAAGAGGATCACCAGAATATACTTGAAAAAGTTGAAATTCATCTAGAGAATGTACATGCCAAACAAGATGGTATTATCTCAAGGGATAGAGTAATCAAAGACAAATCAAAGAGGAAAGATGATGTAATTTTCGCTGAAAAGAGGATAGATGAAGTGCATGTGTAGAGTGAAGGAAAACCGTCAAATTTGAAACCATATCGATACCCTCATTACCAGGAAATACTTCAAGGAAGACAAGATGGTTGATATCATCATTATCAAGGAAGAATATGGAATAATTATCAATATTCATGGAGCCAGAAATTAGAAAACCATTATTCAACAATATATTATCATAGACCAACATCTACTACAAATTGGAGAAGCTTCAACAACAATACATGGAATCAAGGGAGAGAAAATTATGCAATAACTAGACACCAAGGATTACTACCGAAAGGAATTAATTTTGGATGGATGGGTGATCATCAATAGAAAGAATAAATAAGGAACAGGGATGATTTTAAGGATGGAAATTTATTTTAAAATGTAGAAACCTTGGCTAATATTACTAATCCTTCATATGTCAACTATAAATGTTTGGTGATATTTTTTTAAAATATTCAAATTTATAAGTATTTTATATAGTTTTTATAATTTTTTGGCGATTTTTAAGGTAAAATAATTTTATCCTATAGAATTTGGGCGAATGATTTTTAAAACAACGAATCTTGTTTTTGGAAAAACCATGGAAAATTAGCCCATGAACGAAGTTTAGCCCCTAAAATCATCCCTGATAAGGAATATAATAAAACATATTACTTGGTGTCATCACATGTGAAGACTTTAATTGGAAATCTTTGAGAAAAAAGATTTTTGAACAACGGTATTATGTTATGACCCAAGGGGGGCATGTACAAGGTAAAATGTATATGATATGACCCCAAGTGGGGACATATATGTGGCTAAATGTACATGTAAGGTGTAAATATATATGTAATAGGGTCATCCTAATAGAAAAGGGCCCTCATGTGTAGGTTTGAATATGTTTATATAGAGATCATGTATTCATTATTGATGACATGTGAATTGTGATGTATGGATGTATTTGGTTATGTGGAGGAGGTTCTCCTATTATTTAAGGAGTTGTTGTGTAAATTATCTCTTTTATCTATATTGGATATTTTATCCACACACACATTGGTGTACATGATGTGTACTTATGTTTTGTTATGATATTTTAAGAATTTGGTACATAACGTCTGCTCCACACTTACATTTATGTACATGGTGTGTAATTCTAGTTTATTGTGACATTTTAAGTATTTGTAACATAATATCCTAAATCCCCATAATTATCACACATGGAAAATCAAGGTGCATCAATTGTTATAATCTAAAGGGGCACTAGTACATATTGTAAAAATTCCGACGTTTTATTTGTGGCGTTATGGACAAAATTGTTCATATTGTCGCAAAATAGAGGAAATTTTAAAAAAATAAAATTCATGTTGCCCGATAACGTCGGTCTTGCCACGTTGACATCTCTCTTGCCACGTTGACATCTCTCTTGCCATGTTAACGTAACTCTTGCCACGTTTTCCACTAGAACGTCTCTCTTGCCACGTTTTCCACTGGAACGTCTCTCTTGCCACGTTTGTGAAGATATATGTCGCAATTGTGATGTTTTGGAAACTAGGTTTTTCCCTCCAATGGTCACCTTAGTATGTTCACCAAGTCAAAATACCAACGGTCACTTAGGACTTTTTTACGTCGAAATTGTGACGTTACAAAATCTATAAATATGTTGCATTTGACGGATGTTGCAACAAGTTTGCTATAATAAAGACACTTCAAAAAGGGTTTGTGGGTCTTCTTGGCGAACACAAAATAGATATTTGTTTCAGTATAAGTCTGTGGGGAAGAATGTCAGAAAACATTAGAGATGAATGGGTTGAGTGTCATTCAGCATGCCATCTTCAAAATCTTACTTCTTGATCTTGTTTTCATCATAACGTTTCACCATAATATTGATCATTTCTCATTTAAATATTTCACAAAGCATGTTCTTTTCTAGTCTCTCCAATTCTTCCGATCATTTTTAAAAATATTTTGTTGTCTATATCCTCTATGTTACTTCTATTTACAAGGATAACAACTAGTTTTCTATCGACATTATTGCTTATTTGTCAAAGGTTTTTACATTTATCATTTCTTCCATGTTGTCCTATATTCCGAGAGAATACCATCAAGTCAATTATTGTAGTCTAATCTCTTCAAGTCACATATTTTGTGAGTATGGATGCAAATACCTTGTTCATACTCTTTGTTAGGACATTTTCGCTAGGGTAGTATGGAATA
>JZKD02S0423978.1:0-17880 GCA_000966675.3 Picea glauca | reverse complement strand
TGTATTATTGTGAATATTGTATTTTGAGAGAGGATATTGTGAGAGAAAGAAGATAAAGTTAAAGTGGGTGTGATGTAGGTTGTATCCCTTCATTTGCTAGATAATAATAAAGGAAAGACCTGGCAATTTCTATGGTGGGCGTAGCCCACACTAGGTGAATCACGTATATATGTATCTCTATTGTAGTGTGTATCTTTTTTGTTTTATTTCATCATTTGTTTTATTTTATTGCTTCACGATCCTGTTTTTCTAACACACTAGGTCTTCTTGGATAACCATTTTGTGCATGACTTTCAAAGTTGTTTATGTTCCTACTATTAGCTCTGCAATTTACAACTTTATGTCCAAAATTATTACATGCATAACATAAACCAAAAAAGATAGTTTGATACATGGGATTTGACGATATTATGAAAGGATTTACTCTTCTGAATCCTTCTTCTTCTTGAGGCCTGCTTGTTTATGACTGTCGTTGATTCTGAAATATGAATCTTCTAGGTGGAGTAGTGTCCCTGTGATCTTCCTTGTAAAATTTATTTTCTCCTCTAATTGTTTTGCATAGCTTATTGGCTGAGTTTCTTTATCTGTGGCTTTGGAGCTTGAACCTATTTTTTTCTGATTGTATCCTAGCCCGGACTTGTCATGATGTGGCCTTTGACTGTTGATAATATCATCCAAAACCTTTGAGTTGTTCTGCATGTTTCTCTGTTGAAGGTCTTTTCTCAATGTAACAACCTTTGCTTCCAAATGTCCAATGATCCTGTCTTTTTCTTCCAATTTTTATTTGAGTGCTTCTTCGATTCTTTTGTCTTCTTCTATTTGAACCTTTAATTCAGTGATCATATGCTCTAGTTCTCCAGAGTTTGAATTATGAGTGTCTTCTTTCTTATCTAGTTCTGCCTAGAGCTTCTTCTTTTTCTTCTTTTCTCTTTTTATAACTTCTATAGCACTCAACAGTTCTTCTTTGTAGTCAACTTCTGCCTATTCATACTCCTCTTCGATGTCTTCTTTATAGGAGTCTTATATTTCCATGAATATAACTCTTTCTTCTCACTTTCACTGACTTCATCTTCATTTGATGAGGAGCCATCTTCTTTGGTACAAAATTTTTTCTTGAAGACTTTCTTTTTGGTTCTTTTGCCTTTATATGTTTGTTTGTTGTTTGAATCATCCTCTTCATTTCTTTTATTTTTATTGTAAGGAAATGTTTTATCAAAATGTCCAATACCATCACAATTAAAACAAATCAATGGAAGCTTACCTTTATATCTTTCGTCGGTTCCCTTTTTAAATCTTTTGACAAAGTTGGCCACTTCTTCATCGTCATTCGAGATGTCACTATTACTGTTATATTCTTTTTATTTTTTCTTGCCCTTTTTCTTTGACTTCTTGGATGCTTTGAATGCTTCTTATTTTATACTTGTATTTTCTTGTTCAGTTCTCATTTCATAGGTTGTGAATATTCCATGTAGTTCATCCATGCTTATTGAATCTAGATCTTCTCTTTCTTCTAGTGTTGAGATCTTAGGACCAAATATCATTGGAAGAGATCTTAGTATATTTTGAACAATTATAGTTTCATCAACTTTGTATCCCAATCCTATGATTGCATTCATTGTTTCATCAACTCGTAATAAGTAAGTTGCAATATTATCATCTTCCTTCATCTTTAGCTATTTGAATTCACCTCTGTAAGCTTGAAGCTTTGCTTCTTTGACTTTTGTATCTCCTTCATAAATATTCTGAGGTTTGTCCCAAATCTCTTTAGTGGAGCTACAATGAATAACTTTGGTATATACTGAATCACAAATACCATTCAGAAGTGGATTTTTGGCTTTTGAATTATTTAGACTGAGTTTATTTTCGTTGTCATTTGTTGGTGGAATTATTGGTTCTTTGTATCCATCTACAACTGATTGCCAAACCTCAAATCCCTGTGCCTGTACATATATTTTCATACTTCTACTCCAGAATGCATAGTTTTTTCCATCAAACTATGGTATTCCATTTTTATACATACTATTTCTCTCCATGATATACCTTTGAGTGGTTAAAATGGTTTCTGAATGAGCCCACTCTGATACCAATTGTTGGATATCTGAGGGGGGGTGAATCAGTAATAGATATTTTTAATTCTTTTAACCACAGTATGCAAGTGTTATTTATCTTTATGATCAATATAGCATTATCTTCCAGTAAGTGTAGAGTAAATAAACCATGAACAATGAACAATCATACACATACACAATACACTAGTATTTTTATGTGGAAACCCAATGCGGGAGAAAACCAAAGAATGATTTTTCTTATATGTATTTAAGAATTACATTCATTGGAAGCACCAACTTCCTTTGTTCCCCAGCTACAACTAGAAGGAGGCTCCGACTATTGGGTATGTGTTATATTCTTTGCACGAGTAGTTGGTGACTAATTCAAGTCATTGAGTTAGGGTTTTGGATGTCGCTGAATCCTATATGTATATTGTATTGTAAACAATGTATCACTATGTATGAATATAGAATATGTTGGTTTTCCTGGTTTGGGTTTCCAGGGGAAAAATATTTGTGTAATGTTTGTATTTTCCAATGTATCTTCTATGTTCTTTTAATGAAAATTTGTTTGCAGTAAATATTGTACAAGGTTAAAATCTACACCTACCTCCTATATTTTCAAGATACAACTTGAGGGAAGCTACAACTCCCCAATTCTCTAGCTACAACCATAGGGAGGATAAAACCCCCTATGTTCTCTGGCTACAACCGGAAGGTGGCTACAACCACCTATCCTTTCCCCATCCTGTCACCTTGAAATATAATTAAGACGATGAACCCACTATCACATTGTCGTTGTGAGATATACCATTGTAAACCTGTACCAACCTATACCACTGACCTGTAGCCAACCTATACCACTTCCATGTTGTCAACCTGTACCTGTACTCATCATGTACCAACCAAAACTTATAGATACATGACCTATCTGTTCTACATTGCGTGTATTTGCATGCCCTATATATACTGCATCACGTGTATGTACGCGGCCTATTTGTACAACAACATGTGTATGCCCTCTGAAAACTAGGGTTTTGTTTCTCTAAAAACTCAGACCCTCTTCAACCTCTGTCACATCAACCTGCAACATGTCACTATGTCCAGACAATAACTATGCCCTATGCATACATCCTCACACATATCCTTTAACCAAATAAATCTATATTTCTCTAGTCATGTGCCATACAAGTGTGTATAATCACGAACAAGTATAATAACCCTCACATGAACTAGACATCAAACCCTTACTGATAAACAACCTCTCAATACATCAACCACTTCAAAAATACAAGATCTCAACCATGTACCGCAAAAACCCTTAACCATATGCCAAGAAATATAAGATGTGCCTTAACCCTAACAAGATGTATCAATGATAAATATTGATTATACCAGCACTCTATTTCTGTAGATCTAAATTATACAGAAATTCCTATGTANCAAAGTTGTTGCACTTGTAGCATTCCACTTCAATTCTCAATGATTCAAACATGTTGTAGCTTCTTTTTTGTGTTTCACTATGTTGGTTGTGGAGCCTGATTATCTTCCTGATTCATATGTTTATTTCAGATGTGTTTGGACCCCATTCCCTAATGGGAGGGTGTGGGGGGGCGATAAAAAATTTTGCAGCCCCCCCTGGTAAGGGATTCAGGGGAAGCACACCCGAAGCGAAATTTTGGGAAAAATTGCCTTGTAAAATATTGTAATTTCATAGTCAATCTGGACCATTCATTATAAGGTCACATATATGATGGTAGAATTTATTTTAGGTTTTGTCTCCCTAGAAGGCAAACCTCTTTTATGAGGGAATTGTATTGCAGCTATGTATTATTGTGAATATTGTATTTTGAGAGAGGATATTGTGAGAGAAAGAAGATAAAGTTAAAGTGGGTGTGATGTAGGTTGTATCCCTTCATTTGCTAGATAATAATAAAGGAAGGACCTGACAATTTCTTTGGTGGGTGTAGCCCACACTAGGTGAACCACATATATATGTATCTCTATTGTAGTGTGTATATTTTTTGTTTTATTTCCTCATTTGTTTTATTTTATTGCTTCACGATCCTGTTTTTATAACACACTAGGTCTTCCTGGATAACCATTTTGTGCATGACTTTCAAAGTTGTTTATGTTCCTGCTATTAGCTCTGCAATTTACAACTTTATGTCCAAAATTATTACATGCATAACATAAACCAAAAAAGATAGTTTGATACATGGGAGTTGAGGATATTTTGAAAGGATTTACTCTTCTGAATCCTTCTTCTTCTTGAGGCCTGCTTGTTTATGACTGTCGTTGATTCTGAAATATGAATCTTCTAGGTGGAGTGTCCCTGTGATCTTCCCTGTAAAATTTATTTTCTCCTCTAATTGTTTTGCATAGCTTCTTGGCTGAGTTTCTTTATCTATGGCGTTGGAGCTTGAACCTATTTTTTTTTATTGTATCCTAGCTCGGACTTGTCATAATGTGGCCTTTGACTGTTAATAATATTATCCAAAACCTTTGAGTTGTTCTGCATGTTTCTCTGTTGAAGGTCTTTTCTCAATGTAACAACCTTTGCTTCCAAATGTCCAATGATCCTGCCTTTTTCTTCCAGTTTTTATTTGAGTGCTTCTTCGATTCTTTTGTCTTCTTCTATTTGAACCTTTAATTCAATGATCATATGCTCTAGTTCTTCAGAGTTTGAATTATGAGTGTCTTATTTCTTATCTAGTTCTGCCTAGAGCTTCTTGTTTTTCTTCTTTTCTCTTTTTATAACTCCTATAACACTCAACAGTTCTTCTTTGTAGTCAACTTCTGCCTATTCATACTCCTCTTCGATGTCTTATTTATAGGAGTCTTATATTTCCATGAATATAACTCTTTCTATCTCACTTTCACCGACTTCATCTTCATCTGATGAGGAGCCATCTTCTTTGGTCCAAAAACTTTTCTTGAAGACTTTCTTTTTGGTTCTTTTGCCTTTATATGTTTATTTATTGTTTGAATCATCCTCTTCATTTCTTTTATTTTTATTGTAAGGAAATGTTTTATCAAAATGTCCAATACCATCACAATTAAAACAAGTCAATGGAAGCTTACATTTATATCTTTCGTCGGTTCCCTTTTTAAATCTTCTGACAAAGTTGGCCACTTCTTCATCGTCTTCCGAGATGTGACTGTTGCTACTATATTCTTTTTATTTTTTCTTTCCCCTTTTCTTTGACTTCTTGGATGCTTTGAATGCTTCTTCTTTTATACCTATATTTTCTTGTTCAGTTCTCATTTCATAGGTTGTGAATATTCCATGTAGTTCATCCATGCTTATTGAATCTAGATCTTCTCTTTCTTCTAGTGTTGAGATATTAGGACCAAATATCATTGGAAGAGATCTTAGTATATTTTGAACAATTATAGTTTCATCAACTTCGTATCCCAATCCTATGATTGCATTCATTGTTTCATCAACTCATAATAAGTAATTTGCAATATTATTATCTTCCTTCATCTTTAGCTATTTGAATTCACCTCTGTAAGCTTGAAGCTTTGCTTCTTTGATTTGTGTATCTCCTTCATAAATATTCTGAGGTTTGTCCCAAATCTCTTTAGTGGAGCTACAATGAATAACTTTGGTATATACTGAATCACAAATACCATTCAGAAGTGGATTTTTGGCTTTTGAATTATTTAGACTGAGTTTATTTTCGTTGTCATTTGTTGGTGGAATTATTGGTTCTTTGTATCCATCTACAACTGATTGCCAAACCTCAAATCCCTGTGCCTGTACATATATTTTCATACTTCTACTCCAGAATGCATAGTTTTTTCCATCAAACTATGGTATTCCATTTTTATACATACTATTTCTCTCCATGATATACCTTTGAGTGGTTAAAATGGTTTCTGAATGAGCCCACTCTGATACCAATTGTTGGATATCTGAGGGGGGGTGAATCAGTAATAGATATTTTTAATTCTTTTAACCACAGTATGCAAGTGTTATTTATCTTTATGATCAATATAGCATTATCTTCCAGTAAGTGTAGAGTAAATAAACCATGAACAATGAACAATCATACACATACACAATACACTAGTATTTTTATGTGGAAACCCAATGCGGGAGAAAACCAAAGAATGATTTTTCTTATATGTATTTAAGAATTACATTCATTGGAAGCACCAACTTCCTTTGTTCCCCAGCTACAACTAGAAGGAGGCTCCGACTATTGGGTATGTGTTATATTCTTTGCACGAGTAGTTGGTGACTAATTCAAGTCATTGAGTTAGGGTTTTGGATGTCGCTGAATCCTATATGTATATTGTATTGTAAACAATGTATCACTATGTATGAATATAGAATATGTTGGTTTTCCTGGTTTGGGTTTCCAGGGGAAAAATATTTGTGTAATGTTTGTATTTTCCAATGTATCTTCTATGTTCTTTTAATGAAAATTTGTTTGCAGTAAATATTGTACAAGGTTAAAATCTACACCTACCTCCTATATTTTCAAGATACAACTTGAGGGAAGCTACAACTCCCCAATTCTCTAGCTACAACCATAGGGAGGATAAAACCCCCTATGTTCTCTGGCTACAACCGGAAGGTGGCTACAACCACCTATCCTTTCCCCATCCTGTCACCTTGAAATATAATTAAGACGATGAACCCACTATCACATTGTCGTTGTGAGATATACCATTGTAAACCTGTACCAACCTATACCACTGACCTGTAGCCAACCTATACCACTTCCATGTTGTCAACCTGTACCTGTACTCATCATGTACCAACCAAAACTTATAGATACATGACCTATCTGTTCTACATTGCGTGTATTTGCATGCCCTATATATACTGCATCACGTGTATGTACGCGGCCTATTTGTACAACAACATGTGTATGCCCTCTGAAAACTAGGGTTTTGTTTCTCTAAAAACTCAGACCCTCTTCAACCTCTGTCACATCAACCTGCAACATGTCACTATGTCCAGACAATAACTATGCCCTATGCATACATCCTCACACATATCCTTTAACCAAATAAATCTATATTTCTCTAGTCATGTGCCATACAAGTGTGTATAATCACGAACAAGTATAATAACCCTCACATGAACTAGACATCAAACCCTTACTGATAAACAACCTCTCAATACATCAACCACTTCAAAAATACAAGATCTCAACCATGTACCGCAAAAACCCTTAACCATATGCCAAGAAATATAAGATGTGCCTTAACCCTAACAAGATGTATCAATGATAAATATTGATTATACCAGCACTCTATTTCTGTAGATCTAAATTATACAGAAATTCCTATGTANCAAAGTTGTTGCACTTGTAGCATTCCACTTCAATTCTCAATGATTCAAACATGTTGTAGCTTCTTTTTTGTGTTTCACTATGTTGGTTGTGGAGCCTGATTATCTTCCTGATTCAGATGTTTATTTCAGATGTGTTTGGACCCCATTCCCTAACGGGAGGGTGTGGGGGGGCGACGAAAATTTTTGTAGCTCCCCCTGGTAAGGGATTCAGGGGAAGCACACCCGAAGCGAAATTTTGGGAAAAATTGCCTTGTAAAATATTGTAATTTCATAGTCAATCTGGACCATTCATTATAAGGTCACAGATATGACGGTAGAATTTATTTTAGGTTTTGTTTCCCTAGAAGGCAACCCTCTTTTATGAGGGAATTGTATTGCAGCTATGTATTATTGTGAATATTGTATTTTGAGAGAGGATATTGTGAGAGAAAGAAGATAAAGTTAAAGTGGGTGTGATGTAGGTTGTATCCCTTCATTTGCTAGATAATAATAAAGGAAGGACCTGGCAATTTCTCTGGTGGTCGTAGCCCACACTAGGTGAACCACGTATATATGTATCTCTATTGTAGTGTGTATTTTTTTTGTTTTATTTCCTCATTTGTTTTATTTTATTGCTTCACGATCCTGTTTTTCTAACACACTAGGTCTTCTTGGATAACCATTTTGTGCATGACTTTCAAAGTTGTTTATGTTCCTGCTATTAGCTCTGCAATTTATAACTTTATGTCCAAAATTATTACATGCATAACATAAACCAAAAAAGATAGTTTGATACATGGGAGTTGAGGATATTCTGAAAGGATTTACTCTTCTGAATCCTTCTTCTTCTTGAGGCTTGCTTGTTTATGACTGTTGTTGATTCTGAAATATGAATCTTCTAGGTGGAGGAGTGTCCCTGTGATCTTCCCTGTAAAATTTATTTTCTCCTCTAATTGTTTTGCATAGCTTCTTGGCTGATTTTCTTTATCTGTGGCTTTGGAGCTTGAACCTATTTTTTCCTGATTGTATCCTAGCCCGGACTTGTCATGATGTGGCCTTTAACTGTTGATAATCTTATCCAAAACCTTTGAGTTGTTCTGCATGTTTCTCTGTTGAAGGTCTTTTCTCAATGTAACAACCTTTGCTTCCAAATGTCCAATGATCCTGTCTTTTTCTTCCAGTTTTTATTTGAGTGCTTCTTCGATTCTTTTGTCTTCTTCTATTTGAACCTTTAATTCAGTGATCATATGCTCTAGTTCTTCATAGTTTGAATTATGAGTGTCTTCTTTCTTATCTAGTTCTGCCTAGAGCTTCTTGTTTTTCTTCTTTTCTCTTTTTATAACTCCTATAGCACTCAACAGTTCTTCTTTGTAGTCAACTTCTGCCTATTCATACTCCTCTTCGATGTCTTCTTTATAGGAGTCTTATATTTCCATGAATATAACTCTTTCTATCTCACTTTCACTGACTTCATCTTCATCTGATGAGGAGCCATCTTCTTTGGTACAAAAACTTTTCTTGAAGACTTTCTTTTTGGTTCTTTTGCCTTTATATGTTTGTTTCTTGTTTGAATCATCCTCTTCATTTCTTTTATTTTTATTGTAAGGAAATATTTTATCAAAATGTCCAATACCATCACAATTAAAACAAATCAATGGAATCTTACCTTTATATCTTTCTTCGGTTCCCTTTTTAAATCTTATGACAAATTTGGCCACTTCTTCATCGTCTTCAGAGATGTCACTGTTGCTGCTATATTCTTTTTATTTTTTCTTGCCCGTTTTCTTTGACTTCTTGGATGCTTTGAATGCTTATTCTTTTATACCTGTATTTTCTTGTTCAATTCTCATTTCATAGGTTGTGAATATTCCATGTAGTTCATCCATGCTTATTGAATCTAGATCTTCTCTTTCTTCTAGTGTTGAGA
Source organism: Picea glauca (assembly GCA_000966675.3). Taxonomy (NCBI): domain Eukaryota; kingdom Viridiplantae; phylum Streptophyta; class Pinopsida; order Pinales; family Pinaceae; genus Picea; species Picea glauca. The sequence goes on along the minus strand of JZKD02S0423978.1, from coordinate 8,612 downwards.
TCTTAGGACCAAATATCATTGGAAGAGATCTTAGTATATTTTGAACAATTATAGTTTCATCAACTTTGTATCCCAATCCTATGATTGCATTCATTGTTTCATCAACTCGTAATAAGTAAGTTGCAATATTATCATCTTCCTTCATCTTTAGCTATTTGAATTCACCTCTGTAAGCTTGAAGCTTTGCTTCTTTGACTTTTGTATCTCCTTCATAAATATTCTGAGGTTTGTCCCAAATATCTTTAGTGGAGCTACAATGAATAACTTTGGTATATACTGAATCACAAATACCATTCAGAAGTGGATTTTTGGCTTTTGAATTATTTAGACTAAGTTTATTTTTGTTGTCATTTGTTGGTGGAATTGTTGGTTCTTTGTATCCATCTACAACTGATTGCCAAACCTCAAATCCCTATGCCTGTACATATATTTTCATACTTCTACTCCAGAATGCATAGTTCTTTCCATCAAACTGTGGTATTCCATTTTTATACATACTATTTCTCTCCATGATATACCTTTAAGTGGTTAAACTGGTTTCTGAATGAGCCCACTCTGATACCAATTGTTGGATATTTGAGGGGGGGGTGAATCAGTAATAGAGATTTTTAATTCTTTTAACCACAGTATGCAAGTGTTATTTATCTTTATGATCAATATAGCATTATCATCCAGTAAGTGTAGAGTAAATAAACCATGAACAATGAACAATCATACACATACGCAATACACCAGTATTTTTATGTGGAAACCCAATGCGGGAGAAAACCAAAGAATGATTTTTCTTATATGTATTTAAGAATTACATTCATTAGAAGCACCAACTTCCTTTGTTCCCTAGCTACAACTAGAAGGAGGCTCTGACTGTTGGGTATGTGTTATATTATTTGCACGAGTAGTTGGTGACTAATTCAAGTCATTGAGTTAGGGTTTTGGATGCCGTTGGCTCCTATATGTATATTGTATTGTAAACAATGTATCACTATGAATGAATATAGAATATGTTGGTTTTCCCAGTTTTGGTTTCCAGGGGAAAAATCTTTGTATAATGTTTGTATTTTCCATTGTATCTTCTATGTTCTTTTACTGAAAATTTGTTTGCAGTAAATATTGTACAAGGTTAAAATATACACCTACCCCCTATATTTTCAAGATACAACTTGAGGGAAGCTACAACTCCCTAATTCTCTAGCTACAACCATAGGGAGGCTACAACCCCCTAATTTCTCTGGCTACAACCAGAAGGTGGCTACAACCACATATCCTTTCCCCATCCTGTCACCTTGAAATCTAATTAAGACGATGAAACCACTGTCACATTGTCGTTGTGAGATATACCATTGTAAACCTGTACCAACCTATACCATTGACCTGTAGCCAACCTATACCACTTACATGTTGTCAACCTATACCTATACTCATCATGTACCAGCCAAAACCTACAGATACATGACCTATCTGTTCTACAATGCGTGTATTTCCATGCCCTATATATATTGCATCACGTGTATGTACGCAGCCTATTTGTACAACAACATGTGTATGCCCTCTGAAAACTAGGGTTTTGTTTCTCTGAAAACTGAGACCCTCTTCAGCCTTTGTCACATCAACCTGCAACATGTCACTATGTCCAGACTATAATTGTTCCCTATGCATACATCCTCACACATATCCTTTAACCAAATAAATCTATATTTCTCTAGTCATGTGCCATACAAGTGTGTATAATCATGAACTAGACATCAAACCCTTACTGATAAACAACCTCTCAATACATCAACCACTTCACAAATACAATATCTCAACCATGTACCGCAAAAACCCTTAACCATATGCCAAGAAATATAAGATGCGCCTTAACCCTAACAAGATGTATCAATGCTAAATATTGATTATACCGGCACTCTATTTCTGTAGATCTAAATTATACAGAAATTCCTATGTAGCCACTAATATCTCTAGGGAAAATCCTCAAATCCCCATAACCATTTCTCATGTAAACAACAAAATCCAACTACTCATAGAAATAAGACAAACCTTTTGAACCAATCGATAGATATGATGTACCCGATCACTGTATACCTTCCTGGGAGCTTGCTTTCAGGCTCTAGAGACCTAGCTTCTTCATCTTCTCAAGTTTCTAGGGATTTTTCCTCATGTACGTGCCCTATTATACTGCTACCCTACGTACATATGCGTCCTTCTCCACTGCATCCCATGTTCACCTCAAAAACTAGGATTTTTTTACGTATTTTCTAAAATTACGAAACTTTCACCATCAACCCTTCGTGCTACCTCAGACTTGCGCAACTTCAGATGTATCAATGAGTACCCACATTAAACCTTACACAATAATAGATATTCAATGTGATCAAATGCTTTTTAATAGGAGAGCCTTTCTCTCTTATTTATACTTTCATGTAGCTTCCTCAAGGGGTTTCCTTCTAACCAACTTAACCCAATTTCCTTCTTTTAGGGATAACCCACTTCTAACCCACTTTGCTACAAATAGTAAATTCTCCAATTCTAGTTGCAACTAAATTATTTTTAATTATTTTCTTATTGCAACAACTTAACCCATGATTAACTCCTAGTTTCACTCACTTGACTGGTCAACTTCTTCTAGGAGCTTCTAGAATAATTTTGACTTCTTTGACCTTCTATATAACTCATGAGGGTTCTCCAACTTCACAAGGCCATAACTCTCTAACCGTGAGGAGTTGAGTGACATTCCACATATCACTGGAAATGGCATGACATGTACTATCCATCTAGAATAGTCTTACCTGCAAATATATTAATCTTCATACCATTATACATAAATTAAACTTAAGTCCCTTATCCATATTGTTGGGGCTACCGTCATTTGCTACCAAACTTGCTTCAAGGTTTGACATCAATGGAAACCAACCCAATTAATCAACATTTTTTACATCAACTCAAGTGACTTTTATTTTAGGTAACTAAGGAGATCTAAGGCGAATTGTAGAGGGAAAATGAAGTGAATAAGGGAGAAATTCAAAGGGAAGATGAAGTCTTGTGATGATGTGTTCTAAGGTATGTTATGATATAGGTGGGTATCAGTGGCCACCCATCTATACCAATTGGATCACATACATATGTCATCTTGGCAATTTCAGTTTTCATCATGGCAGTTTTTTCTAGCTTTTCGGATCCTAAACTTCTGGGGTTGTTTTGAGGCCCTAAACAATGTTTTTTGGGACCGCCACAAACACACTATAAGCGGAGCCAAAGTGTGACAACACAATGTGTAGTCCTTGGATAGACCTTTCCAACAGGTTATCATATGCCTAAAATGTAGATCGTATGCAAAAGTTACAATCCCAGGAAGTTGATGTACAAACTTACCCCAACGGGGCCCACATGAATTTTGGCGCTTCATCTCCTAGTGCTAGGTTTTTGGATGTCTAGGGTCTTGGCATTCATGTTTGATGTAAAAATGTCTTTAGAGCCTCATTGTACTCATCTTCTTGTGAATGAACGCATCCATCACATCTCTTCTTCGAGATAAGCCGCCACCATTCTAGAAAGCTTGTTTTAGTCCACATTTTACAATTTCAGCATATTTCTTTATGGAATAGAAGCTAAGTTTTATTGTATCTAGATTCATTTCTTTCTTCTCATAAAATCTATATCAATGGTATCCGAGTGGTATGATCCTTGTCATTCTTAGTGCATGTCCCCGACAAGGTCAGGGTACAAAGAGTTGGGTCTCAAGCTTGTTTCTCTTCAGGACAAAAGCTCTCGTACGCCCAAGCAACCTTCCATGATGGGAGAAAAGAAAGACGACGCAACAGGAGATCCTTTCAAACTCTTTCTCAAGGAATCCCTCATGCAACAAAGGGACAAGATGATGGATAGTGTTGCACAAATCCTTCAACGACTACCAACAAGCGACACATCTTCATCGAGTGGAGGCCTTGCCCCCTTAAAGGTATAGATCAACTTTGATATTCCTATATTTGAAGTTCAAATAGATGTGAATGTTGTAGAAAAATGGTTGAATATGCTAGAAGGGTATTTTTCTATCCATAACTTTTCCAATAGAGAAAATATTACATTTGCGCTCCTCAAATTCATCCCCCATGTCAAAGATTGGTGAGCGAATTTCTGTGAGCAAAAGGAAACAAAGGAACCCTCATGATTTATAGTCGCACTCACATGGGAGTCCTTCAGGGGTGATATTAAGGAATAATACTACCCTGTTGGAAGTTATGATGACCTTGCATGTAAGATGGACCAAACTGCGGCAAGAAAGGGACCAAATAGTGTCAGAGTTCACAAATATATTCCATACCTTGAACACCAAGCTGGGTATCAAATATCTGAGAGACATCTGGTGTTCAAGTACCATGGTGGTCTACAAAGATACATCGATATAGAAATGGATTTTCTGGACATCTCGTCCTTAGGCGCGACCTATCGATATGTTTTCAAAATCGAGCAAAAGATTAAAAAAAATACACAGACAACCCATGGCCTATCATAGTGAGACACTATCAAATGTCATATGTAAGTACCCTACTTACGACAAAGAAATGTACTCTATTTTGCAAGCTTGCCTCCAGTGGAGGCATTACATTCTCAGGAAGGAGAAAATCATCCACACCGATCATAAGCCACTGTAGTTCATGGAGACACAAGGAAAATTACAGAATGACCTCCATCAGAAGTGGTCCACATACTTGCAAAATTTCCATCTCTACATCAAGTATAAGATAGGAAGCACCAACCATGTCATTGACTGCCTCAACCGCTCACCAGTTGTAACACTGATCTGGATTTATGAGTGGAACGAAGTAAAAATACATATTTATAATATTAACATAGAGACACAATGAATAAATATAGAGATACAATAAAAATTGACTTTTGTTAAATAATAAATGTGTTGAAACTATAAAATGTAGACTGAAAACAAGCTTGCTAGAATGGTGGCAGCTTATCTCTGATAAGAGATGTGACGACTATGCTCATTTGCAAGAAGATGAGTATAATCAGGCTCTGAAGGCCTTTTTACAATAAACATGAATGTCAAAACCGTAGACATCCAAAAACCTAAGCCTAGGAGATGAAGCACTAAAAGTCATGTCGGCCCCATAGGGGTAAGTTAATACATCAACTTCCAGGGGTCTCAACCTTTGCATACAATCTTCATTTAGGGTGCATGGTAGCTCGTTGGAAAGGTATCAATGAGGAGATTCATTTTAGGGGATCAATGAGAGACTTTAGCTATCATTAAGGTGCTCGATCATGAAAAAAAAATCGTTTAGGTCCTCAAAATGGCCACAAAAGTTTGGGACCCGAAAAACTACTAAAAATAGTAAATTTTCAAAAGACTGTTTTGATCCAATTGGAATAGGTGGGTGGCCACCGAGATCCTCCTGGATCAATACTCCTTCATTAGGAAGCAATGGTCTCCATTGCGTTGAGTTTCCCCATCAAATGAGGAAACTCCTGTTGAATTTTTCCCCGAGTGAGCCACTTGCCTTGGTGTAGGAGCTTCCCTACTTTGAAAACCTGATAAAGCTAGATCCATTGTTGGCGAGTACCCTTGACCTATGTTTCCATGATCTGATCATTGGATTCTTGTTCCATGCCATCATAGTTGAGCTTTGTTGGTGTCAATTGTTCTATTATCTCCGAGGTATCCAATAATGGTGGAAAATAGGGCCGAAGGAGGTCCACATTGAACACTAGGTGCAATCCAAAGAAGGGGGAAATGTTGAGCTAAAAATAATTGTCACCCACTGCCTTGGGTAACAAAATTTGTATCCCACCTGAAACAGGTGTGGCACCCAGTGTTGATCATGGCACTGCTTGTACATGGTATTGGACTTATGTAAAATATCCTAAACCTATTGGTGAATGTGTTGGATCTGCTCAATAAATCGAGTGGCTTTGTTAGCTTTGGTTGGAGCATGTGATGAGTCTTCCTGGGTAGCCTCAAGGGGTAGTGCAACATCCATGGGACCCAATGGTTGAAATCCCAACCCCACCTGAAAGGGGATTTGGTCGGTTGAGCTATGCAAGGCTATGTTGTAGTTGTGATGAACATAGGGAAGAATATCATCCCATGTGTAGGGATGATTGGAATTGTACATGTGCAGGACATGCACGATCATCCAGTTGACAACCTCAGTTTGGCCATCTGTTTGGGGGTGGAAGGAAATGGATTTGGTGAGCTTGGTGTCCAGCAGCAACCAGAGGCTCGAACAAAATTTGTTGAGGAATCGACTATTTTGATCTGAGATAATGGTTTGTGGGATCCCAAAGTGTACCCACACTTGTTCAAAGAATAGCTTAGCAGTGGCCTCCACTATGATTCTCTTCTTGCAGGTGGCCAGAATCACCATCTTGGAAAAATGATCCACAACCAAAAAAACACAGTCATTTCCCCGCTTGGTGGATTGAAGGCTCGACATGTAGTCCATTGAGATGGATTCATAGGGCCTATCAGGAGTAGGAAGAGGAGTGTACATGCCTTGTTTCTTAGTGGTTGGTTTGGAAATAGCACAGGAAGTGAAAGAGCATATATACTTGCTGACATCATGTTGAAGTTTCGGCCAGTAGAAATGTCGTTGCAACACTACCACTGTATTTTCCATGCCGAAGTGTCCTTCCACCCGACTGTAGTGGGATTACCAACTCATCCTCGATCACTCTCTTGATGGAGCATAGATATGTCCCATATGGCACAACAGTCTGTCATAAAGATGGAAATTAGTGACAGTTGTGTTTGCTCCCAACATCTAGTAGGTGTTGGAGAAGTCAAGATCTATCACATAGAGGTGGTGCCATCCAGAGGTCTCATGGCCAAAAGAGTCTAGCACCATGGTGAGTGGTGCCACTGGAGGTCAACTGAGGAAATCAACGACTTGGTTGGTACTCCATGTTTTATACTTGATGTTGAGGTGGAACTATGTTGGCCCTTGACCAAGTTTTGGGGAAACTTTGGTCAGTTTTTGGCCCACTTTTGGACTTTGACACGATGGTCGAAGAAGGAGTGCCCAGGTGGAGCTAAGATCATGGATCTCACTTATTTTGCAGGCTATGTGGACCTAGTAAAGGGTTATCTAGGGTTTTGTAATGGGTTTATGGGATGTCGGCCCATGGGTTTTCCCCATGCTTAGGCCTTATTGTAAGGGTTGGTAAAGTATAAATGAAGAGGAATGTATTGTAGAAGGAGATCACTAATGCTTTGTGCAAAGGGATGTATGTGGTCGAGGCTTAGTGCTTGACTATGATTTTGTAGAAGGTGCTTAGTGCTTGTAATGCTCAGTGCGCAGATCTAGTACTTAGTGTAAAGAAGGAGGATTTGGTGCTTAGTGCGCAGATCTCTTGTGTTGTGCGGAGCTTAGTGCATAGATCTGACTAGATGTAATATTTTGGTGAATAATAAAGAGGTGAAGCAGTTAGTGGACGTAGAACCACACTGGGGTGAACCACGTATATCTGGTGTCTCATAGTTTGCTTTGTGTTGTGTTATTTGTGTTATGAATCTACTTAGTGCTTTGATTATTATGCATAAAGGATAGATATTTTGTTGCTTAAGTGATTTACTTATGTTAAGGGTAAATAAATGCTAGATTTAACTTATAATGCTAAGTTCCAAGTGCTCAGGGTATCTAATCATTCGTTACTACTGAGTCAATCTATCTTTGATTATGATATGTGATGTTAAGAAACTAATGCATGTCACCTTCTAAGCATTAATAGAATATTTTGTGAAGCGCTTTTATCATAGATCTGTGTACCATCCTGGTTACAGACACCTGCATCCTGTAACCCCCCCTGCTTCTACCTCAGGTGAGACTTTGCCTACTCGCAGGTGTTGCTGAAAGGGCCGATAGTCGGGGTTTTGTTGGTGCATTTTTAAGCGTTTCACCCTGGGTCTTCCCCTGTGCCAACAAATGGTTCCATTGCCGAGACCTCAAACTGTGATTGCTGGGAACTAAAGTAAATAAAAAGAGAAGATTTGTGCATAGATCTACTTCTGAAGTGTGCAATACTCTACTTGACATGCGAAGCTTTCTGCTCAGAAAGTAAGTTGATCTGAAGAAAAGAGGTAAGATCCTAAAGAAGCAAGCTTTGTGCTTTAATAAGAGAAAGATAAGTGATTTTTTTTGTTTTGAAAGCATGAACTTAAGTATGTTTAATAGATTTTGTCCTAGTCTAAAGGCTAAGGCACAGTTGAAAGACAGAGTTGATTTGATTAAATTTAATGGAAATGAAGAAAGATATGTTATTCCTATGCATAGAAATAATTTTTGGACTAATAAGTGGATGCAGGAACCTAGATTTTTTTTTTGCAGATTGCAGGTCCAACACTATGATCCTAGGGGAAGTGCGCAGTATAAAAAAGGTTGGGGAACATTTAAAATAAAAACAAGATTGACATTGTGTTATAATTGCAGAAGGTCGGGACATATTGCTAAGGAATGTCCTGAGGTAGGCCCCATTTGTCTTTGTTGTAAGGTTGTTGGTCATGAGGTTGAGGATTGTCCAAGGATTATTGCTAAAGTTGAAGGGATGAACATGAGAGAAGAAAAATATGAAGTAATTCAAGATGTTGGACACACCTACCACAC
>JZKD02S0423956.1:0-17880 GCA_000966675.3 Picea glauca | reverse complement strand
TATGGTTGTCATAATTCCTCTCTTTTCCTCATTCTTTCATTAAGTTTCTCAAATGGTTAATTAACACATGCAAAATTAAAACTCAACCATAGTCATTAAAAGATCCTACGGATCAATGGGATCAACCAACTCGGACTTAGAATCATTAAGGTTCTTCCAGTTGGTAATCATGAGTGTTTACATAGGCCTAAAATATTCTAGTTGAAATCTCTTCAGAATGTCAATCGCATACATTCCCTAAACCAGAAAAACATGTCATGGTTCATGCCAAACCTCCAATCCCAAGAAATAATGCATCAATCCAATATCTTTCATCTCAAACTCTGAAGCAAGACTTTTCTTACAACCAACTATGATTCTCTATGCCCGTGTAATGAAAATATAATCAACATATAGCACAAGAATAAGAGGATCCTTGCTAACCACAACATAGTAAAGGTTTGTATCCACCTCACTCTTCTCAAAACCCATCTACTGCACGTAGGTATCAATCCTCGAATACCAAGCTCTGGGAGCTTGCTTCATAATATATAACACCTTTTTCAATCTTCACACATGAGATTCTCTACCATGCCCCTGAAAGCCCTGTGGATGCTCAATGTACACCTCCTTCTGTATGATTCCATTCAGAAATGTGGTTTTTATATCCATCTGGTGGATATTTCAACCCATCTATGTTGCAATGGATATCACTGCCCTGATTGAAATATATCTAGCAACTAATGCGAAGGTCTCATCATAATCAACTCCATCTATCTGTGAGAACCCTCTAGCCACAAACCGAGCCTTTTACTTCTCAATGTTTCTATCCGCTGCATGCTTGATATTATAGAGCCACCTGGAAGTCACCACTGACTTCCCCTCAGATCTCGGAACAACCTCCCACACATCATTCTTCATGATGGAATTGTACTCTTCCACCATGGTATCCTTCCAAACCTATCAGTATACTACCTCCTCAAAAGTGGAAGGCTAGGACTCATTGATGTTGCTCGCCATAGCTAAATAGCTACAAAACCTCTCTGCCACCTTGCTCTCCCTAACAACCCTCTTGAGATTCTCCACAGATTCCTAAACTTCCTTCAAAGTGTCTTGAAACCATTTTGGCTTCCCCTTCCCTTCAGTCATCTCCTATGGAGGGGAACCCTCCTCCTCATACCTATCAACTAAAGACTATGTACCTAAAGAATATGTATCAGTGGTCATCTGTGAACTAGTAACCTAGGAACTTGCACCCTAGGGATCTATTACTTGTGACCCTATCATATGTGAACCCATCACCCCTGAAACTGGTGATCTTGAACTCTATGATCTTACACCCTGCGGTGAGCTCACCTGAAGCTGAGGAGTCTTTTGCTCCCCCTGCTCAAAACCTCACTATGTCCTAAAGGCTTTGTCCTCCTCAAATATCATATCCTGCCTCACAAATCTCTTCCTCAAGGAGGGAATGTATATGAGAAAATCCTTTAAGGTCTCTCTATACCCAATAAAAATACCTTTTATGTTTTGGGTTCTAGATTTGTCCTCTTCTCTGAAGGGACATGTGAATAAATCATACACCCAAAGATCCTAAAGTGTCCAACCTCGGGATTCTTTCTAGAGAAAGCCTCCTCGGGATTCTTGTTCCCCAATACTTTGTGTGGACTCTTGTTTTGCAGATAAACTGCAGTGTTGCATGCCTCGGCCCAAAGAAAAAATGGTAACCCTCGATCATGTAGCATGGCACTCGCAGCCCCAGATATGGTCATGTTCTTCCTTTCTACCACACCATTTTGTTGGGGGTTGTAAGGAATTGTCAACTCTCTTTGAATGCCTTCTTTTGCACATAACTCATTGAAATCATTGGACTTATACTCACCCCCATTGTCTGACCTCAACACCTTGATTTTATTACCTGTTTGGTTCTCCACAAGTGCTTTCAACTCTTGGAACCGCTTGAAGACTCGTCCTTTGGTATTCATGAAGAAAATCTAGGTCTTCCTGGAAAATCCATCGATAAATGTGACATAGTACTCATATCCACTCAATGAGACAAAAGACATCGGATCACATACATTATAATCTATCAAATCAAGTATACTTGCTACTTGGTTGTCACTGCTTGGAAAATAAATCTTGGTGTATTTCCCTAGTGCACACCCCTTGCACACGTGTTGGTGCTCAATATTGAAATCTAGTACCCCAATAACAATCTCTCTCAATACTCTCGGAGCCCCGTGGTGCAAATGGGCCATCCTCCTATGCCATAGATCACATAATTAATTGTTGTTGGTAATGTGTCTCAATGCTCTAGCTGGATGAAACATAAGCTTGTATAGCTTCTCATGTATAATCCCAATGACTTTAGCCGAAGTGATGCTAGATCCCTTGGGATACATGAGCACATGTCCATCACGAAACACTACCTCATATCCCTTGTCCTCAATGGTATAAAATTATATCGGGTTCTTTTTCAAGTCCAGAACATATAAGACATCTCTCACTAACATGGGAGGTTGTGACTCCCTCTGAAAGGCTATTGTCCCAATCCCAACTACCTTGACCATGGAGTCAACACCAAGTGGCAAGCACTACCTCAATATTTACACCCCTCTCAGTAAAATTTGTAAAGTTCTCACGCACACCTATCATGTGGCGGGAGGCTTCGCTATCAATATACCACACTTCGATAGATGTTGCACTAGAGGAAAGACAAACCCATAAAGAAAACACCTTCTTGAACTTAGTGGAAAACTCTTCCACTTTCGATGAAGCTTCAACCTGTTTCGTTTTCTTGTTATGACACTGACCTGCTTAGTGCCCCATCTTGTGACATGCAAAGCACTTGACTTTGATCATGTTCTTTTTCCCTTCACCCTTTTTCTTGTTCCCACCCTTGGAACCTTTCTGGACTTTTTATTGCTCTTTGCTACAAGAGCAACATTCTCTTCATCATCCCCATCATGTTTTCCTACTTTTTTGGAACGACATCTTATTTCCTCTTGAGTGAAATCATCCCACAACCTCTCCCAGCTAGCTAGATCTTCACATGCTACAATCCAATCAATAAAGACATCCCATTTCTTGGGAAAACTACCCAAAGTGGCTCTAACCAACTCTAAACCATGTATAGTCTCCCGTACCGTTGCAAACTCATCTCTTACCTAAGTGATCTTGGTGAGGTATGATGAAACTGTGTTGGTTTTGATCATATTGGTATTTATCAGTTTTTCCCGCAATACCATCTTTTGGTTTTTATTAGAGCTTTGGTAAAGCTTGGTTAAAGCTTCCCACATATCAAAGGCATTCTTCTTTCCTGTAATATGTGGAATGAGGTGATATTTAATGGCATCTAGGATTATTCTCTTGGCATTAACATTATTCTTATTATATTCAACTAACAATGTTACATCAGTCGGTATGGTAACTTCCTTCTCAACAATATCCCACAACTCTGACTCCTCTGGCAACAAAGAAATCCTCTCCTTCCATGGACTAAAGTTTTTAGCACCATTCAACCTATCTTCAACACTCAATCCAGTAACCATGAGACCTTACTCAACCAACAACTAAGCCCAACTCTCTTTTGGTGAAGAACTGCTCTTCCTCTACAAAACCCTTGTGACTAACTGTTGTTTTTTGTTTGTTGATGTGTTTCCCTTCTCAGTCTTTTTGGATCTCTGATACCATGTAAAAATATCAAACCCAACCAGGTTTCAGTCTCAATAAATTTTCATCATAGTTTAATGCAAACCCGCATTTACTTTTTGTTAAAATGTAAATGCTTTTAAACATAAATTTATAATTGAAACACAATGAATCTTTTTCTACAAATATTGAATGCGGAAATAGGAAACAACCCACAAAAATAGCACAAGAATTTATGGGATATACCCCTAGAAAACCCCCGAAGGGAAAACCAGTAGAGAGAGGGAGTTTTTTATTATTTCTTGAGCTCAGAAAAATTATTTTTTACCACAAAATGTTCCGGCAAAAATTACACCAACTTATCTCGAAAATTATGCCTCTAAAGCTCTTTGAAAATTGTGTCGAATCCGCTCCTCAAAATTTGTGCTTAGATTTTTGTACATTGTACGATAGAAACATTAAATTCTATACTCGATTTATGTGCCAACTTTCCTGTAGGTGACCGTAGAGACTTGTACAAGAATTTCCAGCAATTAAGTACCTTGAAAGTCATGTTAGGTCCCTGCCTCAATTTCTTTGCTTGTGCATTGTTGTATGAACTATCTTTAATGCACTGTACGAACTATATTTTCTTACTATACTGTAACGTCCACAACCACCTCAGACTGGACCACGTCACACAACCTCAACTTCTATAGCTCTAAGTCAACCAAACTGTAGCACCCCCAACATACTATTGAGCAATATTACTCTGAATTTTCATACCACGGATTATACTCTAACACAAGTTTGGATAGTATCACTTGAAGTAACGAGCTCAACCCAAGCTTGAGTCGTGCCACACAACTTATAACATCGGAAGCGACATTCTCTTTTTAATACAACCTTAAGCAACAAAAGTACTCACTAATTGCATGCATCGACATACTGATCACACAACATAGTTGTGTGCACATCATCTCAGCGTCATGCACCAATACTGATTTCACTGTGCTCAAATTCTATTTCCTTAAATGCACACATGAATTCCAACCTCTTGTGCACACATGTTACTTTCATGCGCACTTGGCCACTCCATCCTCTTCTTGATGACTCTAACCAAAATCACAAGATGAACTTAATTGGAAAGACTATCCACCTTTGTCATATCCATGCACAACTACAAATACAGGCTATAAGCACCATACTTACAAGTGCAAGCAACATTAAACAGAATAACAACAGATACTTATATGCAACAACATACAAGAATTAACCATGTCAACATAGATAAACAATTACACAATAAACAAGATAAGTACATTAAGAACACTTATCTTTTATGAAAGTCACCAACTGCGGCCTTGACTCAGAAGTTCCTCCCAGCCATAGACGTTGTTGCTCATAATATTTCAACAACATGTCCCCCTGAGCCGGGGCTCAACTCCACTAGGGAAAAAGACTTCTAGAGACACACTAAGGTCTAACTCTTAACATAATTGTTCAATCCTAAGTGCCCACTACTGCTTTAATTATCCCACAGTCCCTAATTCCCCATGCACCCGTCACACCCAAGGAAGTGTTCCCCTTCTCTACTCAACAATCCTTCGGCTACCTTATTTCCCTTCCCAGGGTTACCAAAAACAGGTTGGACAAGAAGTCTCTGAGCCCTGTGACTAATGCTCAACACACCAGGGAACAATTCTCAACTATACTCTCCCTAGAGAGTATGATCATGGGTTTGACAACCACTCCACAACAATCAATCTCTCACATAGAGAGATTGTTCATGGTCTGTCAACCTGACTCCTCGACAGTAGACTTCTGTTTATAGCCCCACAACTCCTTACAAGCTTCTTTGTGCATATTAGGTAATAATCATATTTTCCATACAGTCTGACCCCCTTCTTCTCATGAGAGCCTGCTACATCAAAATCCCTTGAATAAATCGATAATAATGCCAAATTTACCCATGCAATAATGCCTAAATTACACTAAGGCCAACAATATATCTTGCATGCCTTCCACTTGACACTTGTCACCTTCAAAAGTAGCTTTAAGCCACTTGGTGACCCATTCCCTATCCTTGGGAACTTAGGATAAAATAATATATTTGACATTATACTTTTCTAGAAATATTATAAAATATTCCCCAAGACTTACGACTCACCACCCTTTTCCCTTTTTTCTGGTGGATTCATCCCCCCATCTCTTTTTGTCTGAATCTGTATGTGCGCAGTGATTCAATATTATATTTAATCATGATTATATTTACATGGATAGGCGCATTGACCCATCTGCATCCAAGCTCACCAACCTCATAACCACACAAGCTCTTTGACCTCAAAACATATACAACCACACACACACACACACACATATCTTCAACTATGCACACTTCTCGGTCATTACCACGCACTTACCCAAGTTCGCACAATACAATGCAATGTGCGCACTTACCTAGGTGTGTACAACACACAAAATGTGCACACCTTGTCTTTATAACAATTCTCCGCGCACTACTCAAATGTGCACAACACCAAAATGACTCACCAGCCTATAAGTTCATTACATGCATACTTGGTTCCAACGACTCACCATCCTATATGTACAATTACAAAGGGTTTCAAATCAGGGACATTACATGTACGAACTATGTATTGTTGGAAGATCTCCTTGATTTGCATGCCCAAAATCTCCTTGGGATTTGCACCAACCTTTTGTTGCAATAAATCACACTTCTCCTCGGCTCTCTCTTTCTCTCTTCAATGCTCATTAAGAAAATAATGATGCCTCTTGCCCCTTCAACTCCATTTTTGTTCATCTCAATGAAAATGACCTAAACCTAAGATCCAATGGCTAAGATTAAATCTTAGGCCATCTAGATCAACGATTGTGATATAAAGTCACTTTATCACAACTTAAGTCACAAAAAGTCACTTTAATTGTATATCTTATAAAGTTAATGTCTTAGGGTCACTTTTGGAAATTTCCCCTTATGTTAGACACCAAGCCCATAAGGAGAACACTTGTTTGAGGTGCAATTTTTTAACACAATCAAGAAGCATGAGTAATCACCTTCATTCCCCAGAGCAATCCACTAGGAGTGCTCATGCAAGTTCAGGGCCAGGAAGCAGCCCAAGTGTGTCCCCCATGAGGAGACAAAGGAGAAGGCTTGAAGGAGATATCTTGCAAGGTGAATTCATGAAAACCAAGCCACCAAATTTCAATAGTGAGCATAGGAAGGGAGAAGAGGTTAAGGCCTGGCTATTGGAAATGAAGAAATATTTTTAGCTGCATGATTATCCCTCTAAGGTAGAAACAATAATTTCATCCTACCACTTGCAAGGAAAGACAACCATGTGGTGGGATCAACTTAAGCAAACAAAACACCTTGATAAGAGGAAGGTATCATGGAGGCAAATCAAAGGATATTTCTAAGAAAAATATATATCTGAACATTATTATGAACAAAAGATGAAATATTTCTTTGAACTCAAGTTGGGAAGCATGACAATGGATGAGTATGAGAAGGGGTTCTTTGAGTTGCTAAAGTATGTGGATTTCATAAAGGATGAGAAGGTAAAAATCCAAAGTTTTGTAAGAGGGCTATCCTCTTTCTATAGTGACAAGATACAATATGATAACCCCAGAACTTTGGAAGAGGCCATAAGGAGAGCAAAACATCTTTATGAACAAAGTAGAGGGAGGTCAGTCTTCCAAAAGACTTGGAATGACAAGATGAAGGGTAAGAAAGAGAAAAAGTAGAAATGTTTCAAGCCACCCTTTTTCAAGAACAAATCCTAAGAAAATCAGTTAGGACAATCAACCTAAAATGAGCATAAGACAACAAATTCATTTGGGAAAGGGCCAAGGAAGCAACATGTACAATGTCGGGGATGTGAACATGGTTGATTCTGGAGCGAGCCATAGTTACATAAACTTGGACATTGTTAAAAAAATTCACCTGCAAAGGAGAAAGCATAAGAAATCTTGGTCAGATCGATTAGCCACAAGCGCTAAGAGAAAGATCATTGAGTTGGTTAAAGATTGTCCAATAGACATGAATGAACTTAGCACCAATATAGATCTAAACATCATACCACTAGTTTCATATGATTATCTAATTGGCATGGATTGGTTGGAAAAACACCATGATGTCCTAGAATATTACAACAAGACAATAACTTGTATTGAAGAGGATGGAAAGCAAGGCAAGATTAAAGGCATTCCAAGAGTTGTAGTTGTTATAGAAATATCAACCATGCAACCAAAATAAGAGTTTTAGGAAAGGATGACAATTTTTTGCAGACCATATGGAAGAGTCAACCAGAGATAATCTAGCTAGTATTGAAGACCATCCGGTCTTGAAATATTTTGAAGATGTTTTTGGGGAAATCCCAGGATTTCCACCAAATAGAGACATTGATTTCTTTATTGATTTGGTGCCAGGAGATGCCCCTGTGTCTAAGACACCTTACAGAATGGGCACACCAAAATTAAAAGAGTTGCAAATGCAACTTGAAGAGTTGTTAAAGAAGGGGTATATATGCCCAAGTGTGTCACCTTGGGGAGCCCCGATTCTTTTTGTGAACCCCATTTCTTTTTGTGAAGAATAAAGATGGAACCTTAAGGTGTGTATTGATTTCAGACATCTGAATAAGGTCACCGCAAAGAACAAATATCCTTTGTCAAGGATTGATTATTTATTTGATCAACTGAATGGTGCAAGGATCTTTTCCAAGATTGAATTGAGATCAAGTTATCATCAAGTGAGGATAAAGGAAGAAGACATCAACAAGACATCATGCATAACAAGGTATGGGAATTATGAATTTACAATAGTGCCATTTGAGCTATCAAATGCTCCAGTTGTTTTTATGTGCCTAATGAATGGAGTGTTTAGGGAATACATGAACAAGTTTGTAATTATTTTCTTAGATGATATTCTCATCTATTCGAGGAAAGAATAAGAGCATGAGCAACATTTAATAATGGTGTTGCAAGTTTTGAGAGAACATAAGTTGTATGCCAAGTTAAGTAAGTGCATCTTTTATTAAAAGAAGATTCACTACTTGGGCCATATTATTTCAGCAAAGGGGATAACAATTGATCTCAAGAAGATAGAGGCCATTAGAGCATGGACAACATCAAGAAATGTGAAAGAGGTCAGATCTTTCATGGCTCTTGCTGGCTATTACCGAAGATTCATAAAGGGGTTTTCAAAGATTGCAAGCCCAATCACTTCTTTCCAAAAGAAGGGTGTGAAATTTGAATGGACTCCCAAATGTGAAGAAGTTTTCAAAAGTTGAAAGATATTTTGACCAATGCACCAATCTTAAAGATTGCAAACCCAAATGAATACTTTGCAGTGTGCACAGATGTATGCACAGGAGGGATCGATGGAGTCCTTAGTCAAAAGGATCATGTGGTATGCTATGAGTCCCGAAAATTAAAGGAACATGAAAGAAATTATGCTACACATGACTTGGAGTTGGCAACAATTGTCCATGCATTGAAAATGTGGACATTACCTCATGGGAAGAAGATTTGAGCTAAGGACAGACCATTGTGGTCTGAAGCATTTGTTTGGACAACCAACATTAAATGCCAAACAAACTAGATAGTTGGAATTTTTTAGTGAGTATGACTTTGAAATTAAGCATATAAAAGGCAAGGAAAATTAGGTGGCTGATACACTCACTAGAAGAGCTCATGAAGTGCATATTTCAACCATTAGTATGTTTAACACATATTTAAAAGATAAAATTTTAGAGGCAACAAATTCAGATCAACAATGTTTAAAAATAAAAGAGATATTACAACAAGGCAATTTACAACAGAAGTTTAATTATTATGAGCTAAAAGAGGATGGAATCCTCATGTATAAAGGGAAAATATATGTGCCAAAATCAGGAGAGATGAAAAATATGGTGCTGAAGGAAATGCACAATGTGCCATATTCTAAGCACCCATGATATCAAAAGACAATTGTAGTTGTAAGAAGTCAATACTTTTGGCCATGAATGAAGAAAGAAGTGGTTGATTACATAGCCAGGTGTTTAGAATGTCAAAAGGTAAAAACATAGCGTAGACATCCAGCAGGGCTTCTATATCCATTGCCCATTCCTATGTGGAAATGGGAAGTGATTACAATTGATTTCATTACAAAGCTGCCCAAAACAGTGAAACAACATGATTCAATCATGGCGATGGTAAACAAATTAACAAAAGCAACACATTTTATTTTTGTGAAGACGACATAAAAGGCATAAAACATTGCAGAGATTTACATGAAGGAAGTTCTCATGTTACATAATTGTTAAAGGAAATGGAAGAACATATGATAAAGATCAAGCAAAATTTAAAGGCTTCCTAGGATAGACAAAAAAGTTATGCAAACAAGAATAGAGTTTTTAGAGATTTTAAAGTGGGTGAACATGTTTTTCTCAAAGTGAAAGCGAAAAGAAGTTTGATAAGATTGGGTTGTTGCCCAAAGTTCACAGCGAGATATTGTAGGCCTTTTGAAATCTTAGAGAAGATAGGGCCAGTTGCATACATGCTAGCATTGCATGCATCCATGAGAGTGCATAATGTTTTTCATGTATCATTATTAAAGAAATATGTGCCTAAACCTAACCACATAATTAATTGGACTGTGATCCAAATGGAAAACAAAGGGGATTTCTGGGTGGAACCAATACACATCCTAGATCGGAAATTCAAAGTGCTCAGGAACAAATCCATAGGGATGGTAAAGGTTCAATGGACCTACTATTTCCTAAAGATGCAACATGGGAACATGAAGAAAACATGCGGGAAGAATACCCACAAATTTTTGACAATTCGAAGAAAACAGAATGCAAGACTCCATTTTGAGCAGTTAGAGTTCTGGAACCACATTTTAAATTCCTAGACAACTGCATCGGGGGCCCTGATAAAGGAATGGTACATTCCATGGGTTAGCCTTGATAAACGAATGATACATTCCTTGGGTTTTCTCTGATAAACGAAAGGTGCATTCCTTGGGTTGACGGGTTGAGAGGGACATGAGATTACAGTTGGAACTGTTGCTGGAGTTGTAAAATTGTTGAATTTTATTGTGATGTAAATTTGTATATATTTGTATATCGACATAGTGTGCACATAGGACGACACACAATTGTAGGGGAGGGGGAATGTAACATCCCCACTATAATCCTCATTTTAATTTATGTATAATGCAGATATGAATATGGCTATGGCCAAAGGATGTAATATGCAAATTGTATTTTCTGATTTTAATAAATATAATGTGATACCAGCTATTGGGAATATGGAGAGAGATGGGGGTTGATTAATCCATAAGAGAAAGGGAAATGTATAGGAGTGTCCAGGAGGAGCCCAAGGAGGAAATTAATTATGGGTATTAATCCAAACCTATATTTTTGAATTTTATTATCATTGGGGATAACTTCTATTTTTTGTTTGAGTGTATGAGAGCCCAATAATTGAATCCTTGTCAGGGGGTGGGTGTAGAAGTAACTTCCATAGTTATTGGAAGCATGGGGTTGAAGTACAATCAACATTGGGCAGTGAGAAGCCAATTGTCTTGGGGAAATAAAGGAAATTTGTATTGGGGGGGATATGTAGTTTTTCACATGGAGTCTTGGCATGAAAAACAAGCAGAGAGAAAGGAAAAAGAGCCTTAGAGCTAGACCAAGAAGGCAGGGCAAATTTTGGAGCATGCTGGAGTGTTTTTGGAGCATTCTAGAGCTGAATATTGAAGAGCAAGGTTGTCAACTTTGAAGAGTGAACTCTTGGGTGAGTTGCACTATAACAACAAGTGTTATTTTTGTTTTTCCTGGTAGTTTTCTTGACAGTGAGTTCCCTTGAATTCCTAGCAAAGAGATTCCTGGTTACCTGTGTCAGAGAAACCCTGATAAACAAATGGGACACCTGATGGACTGAGAGCAGTGAAGGGGTACATTCCTTAGGTTGTGCAGGTCAAGAGGAAGAGAGTTGGAGGAAATTCGAGATAGTTGTAGGAGAATACCAGTGGGTTGTGGAATTTGAGTTGTGAGTGGACTATTGAGATTTGGAACAACAAGTCTATGGTTGGGTGGAACATCCTTCCCGAGCAGTTGGTTGCACAAACATTTTAAAAGATAAGTGTTTAATTATTTTATGAGTTTCTCTTATAAGTTTTATGGTTGTGTTCTACCCTATGCTTGAGAATGATTTTTATGGGTTGTTGTAGATGATTTTATGGCTGCATTATGTTCTTTTAGAATGTTGTAGATGCATTTAGTTATGGGTATCAAATTTTAATTAAAAACGTGTTCAATTCGTAGTTGGTAAGCTACATGAATTAATTAACAAAAGAATTTTTGAATTTATGTATTTTTCTGCAAGTAATGTTCCATGGTTAAGTTGGGGAATGTTACAATTGAAAAAAGAACTTGTCCATAGGCCATCAAAACGAGTTATAAGCTTGCTTTGATACCAATCAAAGTGAACTTGATAATTCACTTCATGATACCAATTGAAGTAAACTTGATAATTCACTTCATGATACCAATTGAAGTAAACTTGATAACTCACTTCATGAAATCATCATGAATGCACAAAGAAATCCCATATGTCCATATTAAATAATAAATCATGTATATAACTACACATATGGAGTAATATGTCATGTCTTTTGGAAAGGGGCATGAATTATCATTATTACAACATGGCTCAAAGTCGCTATAACAATATATTTGTTATGAGCTGAACATGTCACTTATGGGAATAGAACTTGGGCGGGGAGGATAACTCTCCATTCGACAACCACCTAGAACCCAACTCACACACACACACACACCCATATCTATCTTTTGTCATGATCTTTTAAGCATGGAGAGATTTGCATTTCAAATTTTTTCGAATCCTTTGAAGTGCAGACCTTTTTTAGAGAGTAAAATTTGAGAAAATATTTACCCCGGAAGGATTTGATACCTTTGAATACTGATTAAATAAATTTATAGTAATAGTTAAAAAAAATTAAAATAAAAAGCACTCAAAACACCTTTATAACTTCAACTTCAATCATAATATTAAAACAATAAAAAAATTATTCATGGTAAGATTATATTATTGGATGTTTTGATTGTGATTAAATCTAAATAAACCCTATCTTTTAACTTGATCAAGAACTGGAACAACTGCAAGCTAGGGTTTGTAGGTACGGCCACAACATATGACAACATGAGTACCAAGGGAGGCGGTAATGGAACCCCCTCATATAAGCAGGTAGTAGTAGACAGAGGGAAAGGCCCACGAGGCGTAGTTTTCAAGGCACCAATGATAAGCACCTCGAGATCAGAAACGAAAAAGACTCAGGAAAGTAACTAGAGGAAAGGCGACGACATGGGGGAAGAAACTAGAGAACCTCATAATGTTGCACAAGAAACAGTGAGCCCCAATGGGGTTGAAGGTTGCAACCCATGTAAACCAAAGACAACAATGATACCCAAGGTAATACTGGACGATCCACAAAACGCAACTCTACAGGGACCAGATGAATACACATGCACTAATCTGCAAGTTTATGGGGTTGTGGACAACAAAAAGAACGTTGTGCAATTGGATTAAATATCAATGGAAGCCAAGTGGAGAAGTGGATCTCCACCTGGGCTCGAAAGGATTCTTTACAACAGTTTTTATGAACATGGAAGATAGGGATAAGATCTTTGAGGGGGGGGGGCATACTTCCATGCCTCAGCAGGACTGTACATGGGACCATGGAAGGAAAACTTCCCCCCAGAAAAAGAAACCTTCAAAAATGTGCTTGTATGGATGATACTTTACTCTTTGTCGTTAGATTATTGGTTACCCTCCACCTTTGAAGCAATAGGGAACAAACTGGGAAAATACATGAAGACATCTAAAGCAACCCTAAAAGGATGGTACACCTCCTACGCAAGAATCTGCATAGAGATGGATGTGTTGGGGGCACTCCCAAAAGCCATAAGCCTGGAATTTAGGGACGAGGAATGGATACAAAACATTGATAATGAGTAGATCCCCTTCAGATGTCAAAGATTCCATGAACATGGGCACCTAATCAGAGAATGCCCGCTCATCAAAAAACAAGAAGCGGAGAACACCAAACTATAGCAGGATGGAGATGGGTTTATAAAACCAAACCATAGAAACAGAGCTAACAAGAAACAAAGTAAAACCCCAACATGGAGCAACTCGGAGGCTAGGAATAAAGCAGAAGGATGAGACAAGACCAATAGAGAGGAGGAAGAAGGAAAGGAAAAAACAAAATCTAAAGAAGCCAGGGAACACGCTACCAATGAGGATACAGATAGCCCTAGAAAGGGGATGGGACAGGGGGGTAGCACAACTACTATCAACAGAGAAACCAGAGATACCCCCACCGCCATGCAGGAGGCAGACGAAGACGTAGAAATGACTCCAAGCGAGGTAAGAACATAAGACCTTGATCTCAGAGACATCGTGGAAAGGGAAGGGATCGACCTCCCGAACATATTAGAGCAATGGAAAAGGCAGCGCGTTGACAATGTACCAGCAGAGCAACTAGATCGCCTCCAATACCTATTTCTCCTAAGGGAGGAAGCCAAATCCAGAGGGCTCAAGCGAACACATGGGGAGATAGGACACCTAGGAGTCAAAGCAGGTGAAGGACAACCACAACTCTCACCCAAGCAGACGAGAAGGAAAAAAGGTAGGAAATCAACCAACGTAGCTCTCCAGGAACTAAGATCTCTATTGATAAACTTAGGTAAGATCAAAAAGCTCTTTCCCAACTCCTCCCCACATGTTTAAATGAAGATTAGAACATGGAATATAAGAGGCCTAAACAACCCACGAAAGCAGAGAATTATTAGAAATTGACTTAGGAAGGAACAACCGGACCTCTGTTTCATCCAAGAGAAAAATGCAGTGCAGATAGAATGGAAACAATCGGGAAAAAACATTGGAGCAAGTACAAGGTGGTGGTTGTTGAAGGACAACATATGGCAGGAGGGATCCTCACATTATGGAACTCACAAGTGATGAACCTAATAGCAGTTGAGGCTACCAGACACACATTGTCAGTTAACATGCAAATCATTGGGAATACAGAGATGATCTTATGCACTAATGTGTATGGACCCTGGATACTAGAGGAAAAGAGAAGAATGCTTCTAGACTTAGAAGACCTAAAAACCCGCTCCAACAACCTCCACTGGATCCTGGCAGGAGACTTCAACATCATCACTTCACTTGGGGAAAAAAAAGGAGGCACCAAGAGGTTGGATAGAGATGCAAAAGATTTCTCAACATTCATAGACACATCGAAGATGCTAGACATCAGAACCAATAACAGACACTTCACTTGGAACAATAAACAGATAAATCAACATCATGTTGCGATAAGACTGGACAAATTATTGGTGCAAGAATCCATCATTATGCAGGGGTTAACTTTAGATTGCAACATCCTTCCCTAGGGAGGTTCTGATCACTGGCCAGTCCAATTGGAAGCAGACTTCCTAACCACCCCGAAGAATAGACCATTCAAATTTGAGAAATTCTGGATTGAACACCCCACCTTTAAGGAGAACATCAACTAGTGGTGGTGGGAGGAACAACCAAAGCAAGGTACACAGATGTTCAAACTCTATAAGAAACTAAAGTACATCAAGTATAAGCTCAGGGAGTGGAACAAGGAAATCTTTGGCAACATAAACCAAGAGAAGAAAAATATTGAAGACAGAATGAGAAAACTCCAGGAAGTTTGCATAGAGGAGGACTACATAGAGGAACGAAAAAAGGAAGAGATCCAAATGACCCAGGAATGGGAAGGAAGATGCCATCATGAAGAAATTCTATGGTGCCAAAAATCCTGAATCAAGTGGCTAAAGGAAGGAGAGAGGAACACCAAGTTTTTCCATAGAACAACCATTGCCAGAAGAGTCCACAACAAAATCTTGAAAATTAACGATCAAGATGGGATAGAGTGAGAATCCCACAAGGAGATAGAGAATACCTTGGTAATCCAATTCCATGGGATAGCCTAGGAACCCAATAAAGACCGAACATAGGCCATTTAGAGGATTACACAGCACATCCCCAGACTAATCACCAAGGAACATAATAACAACCTAAACAAACCCATAGCTAAGGAGGAAATTGATCAAGTAATCCAATATGCCCAATGGGAAAGCCCCAGGCCCAAATGGTTTCACAGTGGAATTCTTCAAACCCTGTTGGGAAGTGATCAATCACGATGTGTATAGGGTGGTGGAGGACTCTAGATGGTCGACCTCCATCCTAAAAGCGTTAAACGCCACAATGATTACTCTAATCCCCAAAGAACAGGAAGCAAGGACCCCTAACCGATACAGACCCATAGCATTATGCAATGTGGTTTACAAGATAATCTCTAAAGTCATAACAAATAGATTGAAACCCCTCCTACCCACACTGATTTCACAAGAACGTGCGGGTTTTGTGGAAGGTTGACAAATCATGGACAACATCATCCATGCTCATGAGCTAATTCACACCCTGAAAATCCAGAGGAGAGGGGGGATGATAATACAACTATACCTAGCAAAAGCCTATGACAAAATCAGCTGGCACTACATGGTTAAGACTCTGGAAGCTTTTGGTTTCTCCCAACACTGGATCAACTGGATTATCAGTCTAGTCTCAACGACAAGTTTCTCGCTCCTGGTAAGTGGAGCCCCAGTCGAGCCCTTCTGGCTTACTAGAGGCATTAGACAAGGAGACCTGCTATCCCCCTTCTTGTTCATATTGATGATGGAAGGTCTCAGTCGAACCATTAAAAGCGCAACAACAACAGGAGAAATTACAGACCTCAAACCTTTCGAAAACTGCCCTACTGCCACACACCAATAGTTCGTGGATGATACCTTACTCCTTGGCATACCCAGGGTCAAGGAAGAAAAAACTTTCAAAATGATCTTAGAAGAGTTTGGGGAAGCCTCGGGAGCTGAGATCGACCATTCCAAATTGATGATCTACTTTTTCAACACCAACCCTACTATCCAACGGAACCTGGCAAATATTTTGGGCTTTGAGTGCAAAACTCTCCCAACTAAATACTTGGGCATCCCCTTGACAGATAGAGCTTACAAAATGACAACCTGGGAAGGAGTGATCAACAAGCTACAAGAGAAGGTGAAAAATTGGACATACAGATCCCTCAACCTAGCGGGGAGACTGGTATTGACCAAGATTGTTCTACAAGCAATTCCAACCTACATGATGTCGTTATTCCCCGCCCCCAAAGGGATACTACAAAAAAATAAGGACCATCCAAAGGGACTTCCTATGGTGAGGAGCATAAACTAAGAAAAAATGGGCCCTGGTGGCTTGGACAAGGTTTGCAAGTCAAAATGCAAAGGAGGACTGGGGTTACAAGATCCACAAGTAACCAATGAAGCCTATGGGGTGAAACTCTGGTGGTGATGGGTTAAAGAAACTTCTACCCCATGGGAAATCCTCTGGAAGGCCAAGTATGCCCCGGACACAACCGACCAGGACCGAATTCGTTTTATGGGCACTAGGGAGGGATCAACAATCTCGAACCTAGCTTGGTGCAACAAGACCTAGGTCCAGACACACAGCTTCTGGGAAGTAAGGAATGGTAAAACAACCAGATTTTGGGAGGATGCCTGGCAACAGGAACCCAAGATGGGAAATCTCGACAGGGAGGAACTCCAACAGGACATGAACGTGCAAGGCAAAACCAACGTCCACCACTATTGGAAGCAAGAAACAGATGGAGGGGATAATTTCAACTCCCAAACTAGCGATCAGACCACAACCATCGTGAAAGAGGTGGAGGAGGAAATGAGGAAAAGGAAAATTGCAGTCTCGGATGAAGAAGACCAATTAAGATGGGGCCGGAAAATTGGCAGGGATTTCAATTTGAAGGAAGCGCGACATTATATTGAGGACCAAGACCAAGAAGATCCAACACAACTATGGGATAAGCCCTGGAGCAGCCCTCAGTGGCCAAAAATAAAAATATTCAACTGGTTAGTACTTCACAACCGAATTCTAACCTGGGAAAACCTAAGAAAAAGGGGCTTCATAGGTCCGTCATGGTGCCACCTCTGTCAAACCAAGGAGGAAACAACAAATCATCGCCTCGATGAATGTAGTTACACAACAAAGATCTGGGACTAGGTGACAGGTATTTTTCGACAATACAATAGGACCCGAGGTAACATCTGCTTAACCATCAATGACTGGCATGAGAGT
>JZKD02S0423934.1:7563-17880 GCA_000966675.3 Picea glauca | reverse complement strand
ACACACTTTTGAGTTAAGTTTTTTTGGGCAATGGTATCTTTTGTCAAGGCCATAGTGTTAATCAAGTCATAGTTTTAACACACACAAAAAAAAACAGTGCTACCAATAGCATCACTTTTTGATTCGAGGGTAAATTTTAAGGCTTTGTCATCTTGTCAAATCTGTGATTTCAAACAAGTCACAATTTTAGCACAATTTTATTCATCCCCCCAAAAAAGAGTTGTGACATCCCCGACCACCCAAGCCAGGCCATGCTACTCCGTAAAACACTCTTTCTAAGTTCTGAAACCAAAATTGTAGCACACCCCGAGCCTCCCAGGCCAAGGACTACCACATTGAGAACTTCTCATGTTTTCAATATTCAAAAATGTACATAATCATCCATAGTCTCATTTGGCTATGGCACATAGAAAATATTGCGAAACTTCATACATATAAAACTTAACAAACAACTACATTCTGCTAATATACAGATTAGTGTGGAAATAACAGTAAGCCTATACATACAACATATACAGGAAAGACTCATGAATATAAGACATGTACAAATACACAGCATGGAAATGAACACATAATTGATACTTATCTTTTTTTAGAAGACAACCAACTATGTGCAGACCTTCCACGAACCTCCCAGCCTTAGACCACGCTGATCATCACTCTTAGCAGTGGGCCACCCTCGAACTAGGACTAAACTCCACTTGGGTAAAGAGATTTCTAGGCTAGAATGAGACAACTGGAAGTTGCATAGTCAATAGAAAGGATTTTGTCCCAAGAGACAACTCACACTAACAGCCTACAACCTCTCATTCCCCACATGTTTGTCCCACCACAGGAAGTGTGCCCCTTCTCTGCTCAACAGTCCTTCGGCTGCCCCAATTCCCTTCATGGAATTTAGCAACAAGTCGGAAAAGAATTCTTAGAGCATTATAACTGTCATTGGGATCCCTCTAGGAAAACCACTTCCCCAACAACTTCTATCACCTGGAAAGAGTTACTTACAGGCCCGACAACCTTCTTCTTCAAACCACAGGCCTGGAAACCTACTTCTTCAGTCCAGCTCCTTAGTGAATCGAGTAAAAGTGATGGCAATAACAAAGCTTGGGTATAGAACAGATGATGGTAGGAACATCAAACCGTTAAGGCACGATACAGGCTCAGGAAAGTATAGGTGTGTTTTGCTTCACAGGAAAAGTACGAAAATAGCTCTAGGTGCCCAAAGGTTTTAGAGGTGCGCGCAAGTTGTAGGGGTCGACAATGAAGGGCATAGTTGAATACGTGAATGGTTGTATCCCCCAAGAAATGACGATTTTTCCCAATGTATCTACATGTCCCCTACAAAACACTTGTTCTCATGAAGTTTCATGAGTTCCACTTGTAGTTCGTTCCTTTCCCCAAAGGAACTTATGATAGCATGAGTTATATCCAAACCTTAGTCTTGTAGGAATAATATTATAATATTCCCTTGGAGATAAGCCCTCTAGCTTAGCCCCCTTTACTAGACTCTTATCACCTCCCTTTCCCTTCCTAGTGGATTTTATTCCCCCATACTCCTTTATCGTGGTTGGTCTACACACAGTGATGTGTTATATTAATGATATGAGTGTTTACATATACAAAAATAGGCTCATTGGCCTTTAGCATCTAGGCTCTCTGGCCTAATCATCACATAAGCCTCCTAGCTTATAATCACTTGGATCACTAACCTACAAAGCATATTTACATTCACAATTACAATTGAGGCTTGGTCTTGGGATATTACAATCCCCTCCCGTTATTTATGCATTATCCTCAGTGCATTATATACCATGTACAATTCAAAAATTATTCAAAAAGATCCAAGATTTTTCTATTGGAAGCTTGTTATCCACCTGATGCCCTACTTTCAAGCACCATTTCTTGTATTCATACTGTAGTTGGAAGTCATTTTCTCTATTCCATAGAGCTTCTTCAGGAAAGAATTCAACTCATTGTTTTGGTTGACACACCCTCATTATGACAGCTACCATGCCATAAACACCCTTGAGTTTCCTCTTCCTTGTTGCACTCACCCTTTTAGGATCGGGCATCCCTTCACTGCTACACATTCCTTCAACAATCCATCTTTCCAAGGATTTCACACATAAGGAAAGCGCTAACTCATTACCATAACCTCACCAAGGTTCTTCATTTAAACAACTCAGGTGACTCCAATAATAGTTTTTCTTCCCAAGCATTCCAACTTTAATCAATATTATCTCACCTACATCACACACATGCAATTATCATGAGAGAGCATTATAACGATTCCTTTAGAAACTCAAACTTATTTCATAAGGAATTCAACTTTTCCCCAAATAAGAAATTCTATCTCATCATTTTTTTTCATGGTTGTTGCAATAGTAGGTTGCAGTCTTTCTTATGGCTTTCAACAAGCACCATACATAATACCATTTTTCTGCAGTGCTTCCATCTTGCATTCAGCCCATAGATTGTCAGTATTTCCTATACATCATACTTTCATTGCAATATGTACCAAGACCTTACGAAGTGATCTTAGAATTGTCTACATCTAACAATTCAATCACAACTTCCAAACAATTTATTAAGAAGAATGAATTATCATTCTATGCATGTGCATATTCACAATTAATATCAGTAAGTTCATTACTCCATTTTCTTAACAGAAAATTTCCTATATTCAATGATCATGTGACTACTTGACTTGCAACTTTTCTGTTGCAATGTCCTAATAGCTCTTGAAACATTCTCAACTCTATGATTTTGTAACATTTCAGTTTTTAGTATTATTATTTCCATTAAATAACATATATGCATGCATTCACAAAACACATTCAACAAATGCATTCAAGCATACAATTCTATTATGCATAAGTGCAACTCTACCACTTGCTATGCATGAGTGCAATTGTCAATGCATATCTATTGAATGCATATCTATTCAATGCACATTTGCATTGATTTTCATAATGCTTTGTATTTAAGTCATGTATCTCACCATTGGTACATTGGAGATCTGACCAATGCCTTGACACATTCTCCATACATTTCCCATTGTCTTCTCAATTATTTAGATGCCTTCCTTTTCGACCCAAACACTACACCAAGAATATAATTATGTGGTGTTCATTAGTGTTAGAAAAAAGGTTGCAGTCCAAGTATTATTTAGAAGTGGGAAGTTCATTAAATATTTGTGTGGTATATATCCTTTCCATATCCATACCTTTCCATAACCAACCATGTCATGGTCTCATACATGACTAAATTTTCTGGCATCCATTCCTATGACAAGTTCATACCCTTTATTTCTTTGGTTATTACCTCATAACCAAATTAATATGACATGGTGCTATGTCAGTGTGTGTATTCAAAATCTAAGAAGCTTTGATAATTATTATAGGCCTCCGTCCTTTACCACACCTAGTGGTATCTTATTCCCATTAATGCATTCAAATAATACAATATTGTGATTTTATAAAATAATTTTGGCTGGGAAAATTCTTACCTAAATTCCCTTCAGCCATTATGCAACATAATTTTATAAAATAATTACCTGCATAGCTTCCCTTAAATAAATTTGATTTTACATGATTAAATAATGACAGTAGAAGCTCCCATGCCTCTTTTATCAATATTATAATCAACACTTCATCTTTTTGTTGATTCCTTCCATATGCAACAACATTAGTAGAAACACTTGCAAACATGCAATAATTCTCTCTCTCATGCTCCTAACTGCACTTGCAGGTCAATTTCTTGTAATGTGTATGGTTTTCCAATAAGCCATAACATAATTGTTGATACAGTTATTGTAGAAACCTCTTTCTCTCTGTATCACTTTTATTTGCTGATCCACGAAATATTCAATTCTTCTCAGATTCCTGAATCTTCTTGTGCTCTCACTATAATAATTGTTCATGATTATTTCTGACCTGAGCGCTTTCTAGCCAAATCACTCTTGTCTATTTTTGCATTTCCAGCCAAACACTAAGCTGATATTAACCTTCAATATTTATTTATTTCCTGGATCCATCTGACCCAACTCATACTTGGACGAATTATAATTCCAATCATGTTCAAGTCTTATAGACCTTGGATCTTCGACATCCATTTACTTTTCGAGACTTAACTACTTCATCTCTTGTGGTTTGTTGCACCAATCTCTTCTCTTTTCTTATCCAACTAGCCTCAAACTTGACTTGCGTAGACAATCTCTAGCATACTATAAGGATGCACATATTCCTTCTTTGCTAGTTGTATATAATTACTGGAAGTAATTAACACTACTTTTAATTTATCATCATAATTTGCAATGATACTTCCAACTTCTGGGAATTTCACTCATGGCTTTATGCCACTTGAGATGGATTCTTGTTAGGCACCATCTCTTTTTTATTCAAAACCATGCATAGAACCCCTTTCTTCTTCATGGTTCCCTATTGATTTCTCTTTAGAAATTCATTTCACTTTTAAGTTATTCTTGACTTCATATCTCCATGCTATTGTGGAAATACCTTCAACACTTTTGGAATGCATCAACAATCCTCTATTATTTTTGTTGTCCCTCCTGGAGTGTTGTCATGCATCCCTATTAGCTTGATATCTACATCATGATTTCTTCATCCATTATCTTAAGATGTTCAAGGACTTGACTCCATCCTGGAATATTTCATTGTCTACTTTGCATACTTGCAACCATATATTATGTTGATATTAATTTCCAGCATTCCACTATTACTTGGATCCCTCTGATCCAACTCCTACATGACCAAATTATATTTCCAGTTGTTAGCGACATTTATTGTCCTAGGCAGAAGAGTATTCGGGTCTGCAAGTTGTATGAGGAGCGCCCAAGTGCAGCATGGAAAAATCTCGTTTTAAGGCTTCCAATCAAGTAAGCGGGTGAAATTACAATGTCAACGGCTCGGATTCATCCATAAGAGCAGATCAACGAGCATCGGGATATCGGGGCTACCAAGTTGACCGATATATAGCGTCAAAGAAAGAGACTATATGTCAAGACTAATTCCGGGTCGTTCGATCCAGCGACACATAGTGCGAGATCTAGTCGGCATATCGGCGTTCGGGAGTTCGAAGGGTGAAAGTCCCTCGACATCTCACACCTCGAAACCCTGAACCCCAGAGTGCCAAAAGTGCCCAGAGTCAGGTCCGCAGTATCACGAAGCAGCCTCATCCATTCATCCACAGGAGACACCTGGTGCGTGATTAGACTCCTCACCTTTTCACCCATCGCGACTTCGAAACGCAAGGAACAACTCCATCATATTCCTGATGTGCGAGGTACTAGGAGTGTCCAGGACCCAGGCCCACAACATCACCGAGTGAATTTAGGACCATCAGATATAAGAGGGACACGTGGCGCCCAAGTAATCCATCTCGGCGTTTTTTTCATCACAACTGTGGATGAGCAAGGATTAACTCCTTCCATTCGCGAACGTCGAAAGCACTTTGGGAATAAACACAAGGTCACAGCCCATGGTCACTTGGGAAGGAAAGGAGTTGTGCAAAGGAAGCCAAAGGCGTTGATTCTAGTCGCCGAAAGGGTCACCGTGATCTCCAGGTGCCATCGGATCTGACCTCAATCCTGGCTTTCGCCTGCACTAAATGAGGGTGAGAAGGGGTGGTTGAAACCTCTCCTCAGACATTAAGTGTAAGGTATGGATAATCTGGCAGGCGGTCTGCTCGAGAGGGTCCTGTGTACCCATTTTTCCAAATAAGCCATGCCGAGTCCTCAGCCAGCCGGAGGAGGTATGCACACGCTAGCTCGGAACTTAATGGCTCAGCTACTCCCCTTGCAGGAGCCATGCGCAGTTAATATGGCGTCTGACAAAGAATAGCCACCCGAATTTGGCTGAAGGGACACCAAGTCTTGGGTGCACGATCGACCAGAGTTTGCATGCGCAGACTGTCAGAAGACATGCAGATGCAATGTTTTTAATGCAGCGTCTTGTTTTTGCTGTTGTGGTTGTTTTTTAGTATATGTAGGCGTTTTCGCCATTTTTGTAAGCATTGATGATAGAGTGAAGCTCTCGATTGTAATGTTTTAACAGACACTCTAGTTTTCTGGTTATGCATCTCTATGTAAGATTTCTTGTTTAATGAAAGATAGTCTCCTTATTCCATATAGCTTTCATCTCATACCGAGGGAGTTCATGATTCACTGATTCACATGAATTATTGCAGTTGTGTCATGATAAAGGATTTATTGTGGCACTATTGTATTCTATGGATTTTTGTGTTTGAATGTAAGAAGATCTCGCGTTTAAATGCATTCTCCTATAGTCTGCTAGAAACCTGATGTTGACAACAGACCTTTGCATCTCTCTGATACAAATCTTCCCCCTACTCACGCTTACTACAACTCATTGTCTGGACTATGTCTAAGACCTCACTTGCCCATGCATGCCTAGCCTAGTTTTGGAGTTGAAATAGTATCGTCCGAGTTTACTTCCATTCGATCACCCCTTTCATACACAAATCATGACATAAACTGATGGGTGTCGGGCTCTGCTCCTGCTGCAATCCAGGAGTGACTTCCGTCGCCAACATTTTTGGCGTCGTTGCCAGGGACGAAGTTGAAGATTTTCCCTGGGCAGAACGACATTGAGCCTCTGATTCTAAAGGTGCATCAGACATCAGAGCCCTTAAAGATTGCTACTGTGCACCTGGCGATTCCACTGTGGCGACTCCATTGTTTCCACATCACTGTTTCAGTTGTGACTACTGTTAGCACACCTGAAAGATGACCCTAAGGAGCTTTCTCGAGAAGGTTTCAGCAGCTGCTTTCTCAGCTTGAGAAGCTTCCTGGGGTAACGACAACGTTAAGATTTGGCCTTTGATGGTGAACAAGGACTAGGCACATTTGAAGATGCGCATCTTTCACCTGGCGACTCCATGATTCAAGGATTGATTAGCGACTCCATTGTTTCGATATGGAGAAAATTATGGCTCAAAGGTTTTCTTTCTGTGATTTTTCCCAGATAGTTGGGTTTCCTAATGCACTTCCTGATAAAGACCAATGGGAAGATTTCCTCCCCGATTTTCATGCAACAAGTTGGGGGGAACCAGATGAGCATTTACTAGACTTCCATGAGGCTATTCACCAACACAATATCACACATGAGGATGTCTGGATTAAGCTCTTCAAGTGTTCATTGAAGGGAGCTTATCTTGAGTGGTGTCGATCTCTTCCCACTGCGAGCATCCGCTCTTTAACAGGTTTTCATACAATGTTCAATTCATTTTGTAAAGACTACTATCCAGCTGATTGTTTGTTTGAAAACTATTGTGAGGAGTTTTCTTTGCTTCATGAAGCCTCTGTTGGCCATGAAGACCATGTCCATGATAAATCCTTTACTGTGGAGGAAAGCATTTGCCATAAAAAAATAGAGGTGTTGAATGATATTAATTGTGTTAGCCCTAGGACGGAAGCATCTGACATTATATCAGATGCCTCTATTCTTTTAGATATTCATAACGATCAACATGCCTCTGGTGGAAATTGTGAGTTTATAGAGAAAATGTGGCCCATGGTAGATGGCTCACTTGGATATCGGGTTGAAGCGGATGTTCCTAGCAGCTCTGCTCATGATGATGAAGACCCTCTCTTTTTAAAAGAGGAGTTAGTTGTGGAAGAGGATTCTTATCTTTTCCCCTAGGGGGTTTCTCACGATATATTTTTACCTGGGATTAAAGAGAAAAGGATTATGTATGAGCAGCCAGAAGCAGCAGGTCCCACTGTCCCACTGTACCAATATTCCTTCGTTTATCCCCCTTATGTCTTTGAAAACATCAATTCGGGCACTAGCCCCCTTTTATTTTGACTGAATTTGTATAGGTCCAAAGGCTATGACCAAGTGCTTAGTTGATGTGCACTTATCCGAAGCTTCAGGACTTCAGGGCTCCGAAGCTTTGAGCTTCATAGGTTCTTACTGCATCATACTTTATTTCTCCTAAACGTCAAACCGACGAATCCTTGCACAGTACCTCTTCGAAGCTTTGGGGTTCCAGTACTTCGGAGCTTCAGAACTTCGGAACTTCGGGCTTTGGGATTTCTGCCAACTCCACACATCGTTCCCTCTGAACATCGAACTGGAGAAATCCTAGAGTCTTCTTCGGCAACCACGCACCATGGGGGTGCTACATGGCAGAAAATAAGGAGCGGACACGCGGCCCTATCTGAAGGGTGACATGTGTCATATCCTAACTGGCATAAACAATGTTTGAAAATCATGGAACACTATGACACTTGGCAAGCATCAAGTGTTTCCATGTCACCCTAGGTGATGTCAATAGGCCACGTCACTCTGGTTCTTCGTGACTTCAGAACTTTAGGACTTTGGAACTTTAGGACTTAGGGACTTTGAAACTTCAAGACTTCAGAACTTCGGACTTCATATGTTTCTTCCACAAAATCTTTCAAAACTCATGAACATCGAAGTCCCGAACAAGTCCGCATCACTCTAGGTGACATCATCATGCCACATCATTCTGGCATTCCAAGACTTCGACACTTCAGGCTTCGAAAGATTCTACTCCTAGATACTTTATAACTCCTAAATGTCGAACTTCCAAATAGTTGTTTCTCAGAGTTTTGGGTCTTCGGGGCTCCAGGACATTGGAACTTTCTATGCCAGATCTCGTCAAAATACCTGAATGTTGAACTTCTGAACAAGATAATCTTCAAACATGTGTCTTCGATTAAGGGATGGTCCAGATTGGTTTCAGACTTTAGAACTTCAGGTAACTCTTACTTTTGTGCAACCACAAACAAATTTCTCTGGAGTGTCGAACTGCCAAACCACTTGGGGAATCCAACGATCTTCCTTCTCCCAAACGATCTATGATGTAGAACCACTCCAGGACTTTAGAGCTTCTAAAATTCGAGGCTCTGGGAGACTTCTCTAGACTACACCCCAAATATCTCGAATGCCAAATTATTGAATACTTGCTAATCTGCAGACACGTTTCCTCAAACACGAATGGTCCAGATTAACTTCGGAGTTTGAGACTTCAAGAGATTTCCCTTTTGGCAGATTGAGGACTCACTTGTCTTGGAGTGTCAAACCTTCTAACTCTCGTGAGATCTATGACTCACTTCGCTCGCGCATAGATATGAGGGTTGGGATATAATATTCACCACTTCCCCTTACCTCCTGATCTGTGCTTTATCTAATGGCTCAGATGTGTCCTTGGCCAAATCCAACGGTCAAGCACTTCTCCCAATGATATACAATGTAGATCCACTACGGAATTTTGGAGCTTCGGGGCTTTTACCATATTTTCATCAAAGACTTAAAATTTTCTAAAGCAGTAAAGTCTGAAGGAATTGAGGGATTAATAACCACGCTACTTCTCCAGATCCTACAGCTGTGAGGGAAACTATCTTCTCCCGAACAAATCCAACATGCCAAGTTTAAACTTTATGGCCCAAAAACATGATTGTTGTGGTTTCCCTCCTCTGTTGGTTTTCTCGACTCATTAAACTTCCTGAGCTTATGAACACAGTCAAGGTTCTCCCAGCACCCTCTTGGAACTCATGGATATTCTGAAACTCCAATTTTGTCCATTTTAACAACGATTTCCTTTAAAAATTTTGCTTAAATTTCCACTTACACGGCCCATCCAAGCTCAATGTTGAAAACTGGAGCTTTGATACCATATTGTGACATCCTCAGCCACCCAAGTCGGGCCATGTTACTCCATAAAACACCCTTTCTAAGTTCTGAAACCAAACTTGTAGCACACCCCGGGCCTCTCAGGATGAGGACTGCCACATTGAGAACTTCTCATGTTTCTAATATTAAAAAATGTACATACCCAGCCATAGTCCCACTGTTCTATGGCACACATAAACTCTTGAGGAACTTCATACATATAAAACTTAACAGACAAATATCTTATGTTAATACACAAATTAATGTGG
The DNA here is from genome assembly GCA_000966675.3 of Picea glauca. NCBI lineage: Eukaryota > Viridiplantae > Streptophyta > Pinopsida > Pinales > Pinaceae > Picea > Picea glauca. The sequence goes on along the minus strand of JZKD02S0423934.1, from coordinate 7,934 downwards.
AAATAACAGTAAGCCTATACATACAACATATAGAGGCAAAATTCATAAATATAAGACATGTACAAATACACAACATGCAAATGAAAACATAATTGATACTTATATTTTTATATGATACCACCAACTATGTGCAAACCTTCCACGAACCTCCCTTCCTTAGACCACATTGCTCATCATTCTCAGTAGTGGGTCACCCCCGAGCTGGGACTAAACTCCACCCAAGTAAAGAGATTCCTAGGCTAGACTGAGACAACTCGAAGTTGCAGAGTCAACATGAACGATTTCATCCCTGGAGCCATCTCACACTAACAACCTGCAACCTCCCATTCCCCACATGCCTGTCTAGCCCCAGGAAGTGTGCCCCTTCTCTG
>JZKD02S0423923.1:0-10033 GCA_000966675.3 Picea glauca | reverse complement strand
CAATGGCCTTCTAGCATTCTAATGAAATAACGCATGTCGAGGCACCCTCGTCGAACACCATGCGAAAGATATTCTGAGTAAAAGCTTTCGTGGGATGAGCCACTACTATCTGAAACGCTACATGGTAAGGCATATGAGGTTTTAAGTCAGTTGTATCTAACATGATGGTCCCTGGATTACAAGTCTCAGTAGAGCTCAAAGAGGTTAACAAGGCTTTCCTCTGAGCAGGGCAGCTTTGGAGGACCTCCAAAGAAGACATCGCACAAGGTGTTTGTCATAAATCTTCCACCACACAGTAATTTTGGGTGGCCCTTGCATTTGGGTTGTGAGAATATTTTTTAAATGCACCCTTTGGAATGCGTGTCATTGTTTCTCCCAACGTCTTCTCAATCTGTAGAGGAAGAGATGGGAGATCATCTTCCTTACCCTTCTCAGAAGTGCTTGATTTACTATAATTGTGCACTCTAGTTGTTATGAAAGAATCACCCCTAACCATATATATGTTCGCGGATGAAGGATTGTTTGGAGGCAGACAGGTTTCTTGGCTGCCCCCTTCTGTGCTTGTAGAGGCTTGAGTTAGATTTTTCCCATGTTGAAAGGGATTAATCAACACTGCTTGTTGTTGTTGTGTGACGAACTTTTGGACCTCTGCAAGTCAAGGACAAAGATGGGTTTGGTGGTCTTTCGTGCACAAGTTTCATGGATACCTCACCTACAATTTTTTTGTGTTGTCCCCACAAGCATTATCATTGGGTTTTTTATCCCGTTTACCCTTCTTTCATTTTTTTTTTTCCCTTCAAGATGTTGGGTGGCCTTTGGTTTAGTCGACTGCATGGTGTGTACTTCCAATGTTTGGGTAGGGGGAGAAGCCAAAGTAGTATTTTGTCTAGCCGTTGTGTGTTGTATGGATAACTATTGTAACTGATTTGTCTATTGCTCAGTGGGCTTGGTTTGTGCTAAACCAACAATACCATCGTCATGTGGTCCAACTCTCTGTCTAGTTTTATCTAGTATCGAACGTGGCACATCTGGAAAGATGTTGTATAATAAACCAGACTGAGAGTAGATGAGATCAAACTGTTGATCCCTCGTGATGGCATATTCTTTGGAGAAAACTCCGGATGTCGGGATGTCTTTGGATACTTGTGGGACCAAACACTTAAGGAACCACTAGTGCATCCACGCCCTCACTGGCACGTTCGCTTCCTCAAGACCTTATTTTTCTTCATGGCCCGAAGGACTCAAATGTTCCTCTGATTCCCTATCAGGAATTTTTATTACCCACAACAACTCTTCAACTGATCTCCCTTTATGATCGGGAAATCAGACTTTGCGAGTCTCGTGGTCATGCACCTCGTGCTTCACAATACTCTAAAACCCGATGGATAAATGCTAATTGCCTTCCTATACCTATAGGGAATCCTCCCGTCGGTATTTTGGCAATTATGCTGTCGACAATAACTTACCTTGTTGATCCTCGATTTCTGATATGTCGATACACCTATGTGCACGTGTGGGTTGACTTTTCCACCCCTGCTTCAACACCTCTGTTAGGATTTTGGGATTTGCAGGATCGCGAATCCTGGTGTCAATGGACTCGGGACTTACCTTTTCCCGATCCCCGATACTATGCCACCTGTCTTCCACTAACTCTAGTTGTGGCCCACATGACCCTTCCATCGAGATATTGCGTTTCACGATTTCAAGTGACAACTGTTTCCTGTTCTCAGAAACCCTGATTCTCCGATCTCTGACTCCTCAGGATCTCCTGACACGTGTCCCTGACGATGGACGATTCTGGTATTGTCGGGATATCGCGGATCGCGATACCTGTTGTTGTGATTTCTTCACTTCTGGGGTTCTCGATGAATTCAATATCCCAATGACTCCTCCTCTGTTCACTAGGGCTTAATCCTAATGCAACTCCTACCAAATTTGTCGATTGACAAGAATTCACGAAATTCCTCCGTGAGATCTTGACCGTTACTTCCCCTTCTTGAGGATTTTCTTGATGAGAGCTTCATGTGCAGTCCTTCAACAGATTCGAAGGCTCTACTCCTCCTGATATTTCTCTCGACTTCTCAAGTCCTTATGGGAACTTCTTGTGCGCACTCCTTGCGGCAACCCTTCAACCTCGACTGAGTGTTGAAGCTCTCTCGACTCTGTGCACTCCTGCAGTAGCAGTCTTCCGATACTCTGCCCAGAATCGCAAATCTGAGACGTAGCTTGGCCTGCGCACTCTTTTCACGGCACTGTGCCTAACTGTACCCTCGAGGAAATGATAATCAAAAGTTATCTCCATTTTAACCCTTCTGTCAACGCACTCGTTGCGAACAATTCGACTGCACTCCTTGCAGGAATTCTCTAGTTCAAAATAGAGAAACAATTGAAACTAATTCCTTCTTCCCCTCAGACTTCAATTTCACCATGAAATCACATACACAACATATAAAAGCAAATGTATAACAGGAAATAAACATCCATGAGCATATCAACATCAACACACAGAGAATCAACACAAACCATGAATTTGAATCAGAGTTCTTCTATTAATTCAAATGTCTGTACATGGGTGTTCTTCACACAGTCCTCTACTTTATCTTCTTCTCCTTCTCCTGTTAATGTTACAATGATACAATGAGGGTGTCTATATCTGTTTTCCCTCTTGGACTCTAAACTATCAAATCTAGAATTAAATTCCTACCTAACTGCATTAACTATATTAAATGTCGACTATCTAATAAGGACGAGAGCTATCCGCTCAAGGTCCATTACAATACACAAAGGCACCTCCTCTTAAATGATTCATTTAATATTTGTGCAACAATCCCAAAGAATTTTCAAAATTGGTGTTGGCTTATCCAACTGTCTTCTGCTTCCGCGCTGGCTCGCTTGAAGTGTTGGCGATGCTGCTACATCATACTCCTCGGCTTGAAAAATTTCATGGGCTCCTGTCCATGAGCTCCTACATGGTCTGTCCATGATTCTGTATCTTTTCTTCACTCTCCTAGCTGGCATCTTCTACTGGGTGGCCCTTCCACTTGACCAGACACTCGAAGTATTCTTTCCTTCGAGTCTTCTTACCCACTCTCTTATCTAGTATGCACTCCATCTGCGGTTTCTCTGCAACTAGCAATTGTTTCACCCACTAGATCATTGGATTATCATCTCTAGCCTCGTATGGGTATAAGTCTATGATATTGAATATTGGAGATATTCCGATGCCATCCGACAACTCAATCTGAGAAGCATTTTCTCCGAATTTTCTCAAGACCTTGCATGGACCAATTTTCTTCATTTTCATCTTATTGTATGTTCCCCTTGGGAACCTTTCCTTTCTCAAATGTGTTAGAACTAGATCACCAACTTCAAACTGAAGTTGTTTTCGATGCTGATCTGCTCTGCGCTTGTACTCCTGGCTTGAATCTTGCAGTCGCTGCTTCACCTTGCTGTGAAGTTCCTTCATCGCCACTGTGAATTCTTCTGCACTAGCGCTGCTAGTAGCAGTCTATTCTGAATCCCTCAATTGAGAAACTCTTCTCGACTGCATTCCATATACAACCTGAAATGGACTCTTCCTTGTGCTTCGATTCACTGAATCATTGTATGCAAACTCTGCCTATGGCAATATGCTATCCCAGTTGCTATGGTGCTCTATCACCAAGCTCCTCAGCAAGTCTCCCAGACTTCTGTTGACCACTTATGTTTATCCATCCATCTGCGGATGATAAGCATAATTAAACTCCAAGTTAGTTCCTAGCTTCTTCCATAAGGTCCTCCAAAAATTCCCTATGAATTTGGTGTCCCTGTCCGAAACTATACTTTTCGACAATCCATGAAGTCGAATGACCTCCTTGAAGAACAAATTTGCGATATGAGTCGCATCGCTAGTTTTCTGGCATGGTATGAAGTGTTCCATCTTTGAAAACCTATCCACTACCACAAAGATTGAGTCAACACCTCTTTGTGTCCTTGGCAACCCCAATACAAAATCCATGTTGATCGCCTCCCATGACCTCTTTGGTATGGGTAATGGCTGATAAAAACCCGCATTCGGCCTTCTCCCCTTTGAATGCTAGAAAAATATGCATCTGTCAATGAACCTCTTGACATCTGCTTGCATTCCCAGCCAAAAATATGATTCGCTCAGCTTCGCGAATGTTTTGTCATGGCCAAAATGCCCTGCCAATCCACCACTGTGTTTCTCCTTCAACAAGTTCTCCCTCATGGAGCAAAAATTTGGAATACACAGTTGATTGCCTCTGAATATCAATCCCTCCTGGATCATATAATCTATCCAAGGACTCCTATCCCTGAGAACTAGATTCTCAGTGGCTTCATACGCTTCTCTAAAATCTGCATCCTCTGCATACATGTCCCTGAGATTCCCAAAACCCGACATTTTGAATCAAAACTCCTGCAACAACAAACACTTCTTGCTCAAAGCATCAACCACTTTGTTAGCAGTACTCGAAATATTCTTAATTAAAAATGTGAAATTCTGCATATACTCTACCCATTTGGCATGTTTTTGATTCAACTTCTCATGTTGAGTCACAAACTGTAATGCATGATTATCACTGTACAAAACAAATTCTTTCGGGATCAAGTAATGCCTCCACTTCTTCAGCGCCTGTATGATAGCAAAAAATTCCTTATCATACGTGGAATATTTCAATTTTGCCTCATCCATCTTCTCGCTGAAATATGCAACTGATCTGCCTTCTTGGCTCAAGACCACTCCTATGGAAAGCCTGCTTGCATTACATTTCACTTGAAACGTATTCAGGAAATCCGACAACACTAAAACCGGTTGTTTCATTATCTTCCGCTTCAATAGGTTGAAGGTTTTCTTAGCCTCAACTGTCCAGTGAAAATACTTATGCCGCTTTTTCACTGTATCCATCATTGCTGCACTAATTCCATTGAAATTCCTGATGAATTTCTGGTAGAAACTAGCCAAACCATGAAAACTTCTCACCTTGAATACAGTCCTTGGTGATGGCCAATCTTGATCACTTCCACCTTATCCGGATCCATCCTCAACTCATTAGCTAAAATAACAAACCCCAAGTAAATGAGCTATGTCTTCATAAATGATGACTTATTCATGTTTATCAACAACTTCTCCTACTGTAGCTTCTTCATCATTATATCCAAATGCTTCAGATGTTCAGCCTCTGATTTACTGTAAATCAATATGTCATCCAAATATACAATGAAAAATTTCCCAATGAATTCCCTCAGGACTTCATTCATCAACCTCATAAAGGTACTTGGTGCATTCATCAAACCAAACGACATGACAAGCCATTCATACAAACCTTCGTTGGTCTTGAAGGCTGTTTTCCACTCATCGCCTTCCCTCATGTGAATCTGGTTGTATCCGCTTTTCAAATCTATCTTTGAAAAATACTTTTCCCCACTCAGGCAGTCCATCAGATCATCCATTCTCGGCAATGGAAATATGTACCTGATGTTTATCTTATTTATCGCTATTGAATCGGTACACATTCTCCAACCTCCGTCTTTCTTCGGACTGAGTACTATTGGAACAACACATAGACTCAATCTTTCTCTGACCAATCCTTTGTCCAATAACTCCTGGACCTGCTTCTTGACCTCTTCATTTTCCTGCAGCATCAACCTATACACGACTTTATTCGGCAAACTGGCTCCTGGTATGAGATCAATGTGATGACTCACACTCCTCATTGGTGGCAGCGAACGAGGTAATTCATCCACTATGATGTCAGCGAACTCTTCCAGTAGTTCCTGAACTTCATCTGGTAAATCATCCATTCTTGTGCTAGTCAGAACAATCCTCGGTTTCCTGGCTACAAAGAATTGTGGATATTCATTTTTCTTCACCTCTGTAAGAAGTTCCTTCCCACTCATGAGAAGTACTGTGTTGCTTACTTCTGGCTTCACCTACTTATCGTTTATTGGAAGCAACATATGGGTTCTCCCATTCTTCTCCAGGGTATATGTGTTCATTCTCCCATCATGAATCACATTTCTGTCATATTGCCATGGTCTACCCAACAATAGATGACATACATCCATGGGAATGACATCACAAAGTACTTTATCATTATACCCTCCTATTTTAAATTCAACCAAGAATTGTTTAGTAATAGTTACCTGGTGCCCCTTTTGTATCCATGAAACTTTGTATGGGCTCGGGTGATCAGTTGTCTCTAGCTCCAGCTTCTCTACCATCTCAGTTGAAACGAGATTATCCGTGCTACCACTGTCTACAATGACCTTTCACACCCTATCCTTGGTATTGCAAGATGTTATGAGTAGTCTGGTCCTTTGAGATGAGTCCTCCACCTCCTTTCTGGGTGTTAAGAGAACTTTACGCATCATCAACGACCTTCCACCTTCTGTGTCTTCGGCCTCAACATCCCGCTTCTGTGCTTCGGTGATGTGAGCTTCTCCAATATCCTTGTTCTTCGCTGGACACTCAAATGACCTGTGCCCATTCTTCCCACATGTCAAGCAAGTGATTACTCCATCTCTTCCTCTTCCTCTACCTCTAGTACAAGGAAAAGTGTTTTCGTCAGCATAATCTCCCTTTAGTTCATTATGCTTCCCTCTTTGTTCAACATATGGCCCTCGCTGTGAGGTCCCACCTCTTTCAAAATTACCCTGAGGTTTCTTCCATTCCTCCTTGGGCTTCTGGAATTTATCCTGGGCAATTGCCTTGCCTCTGGGCTGACTTCTACCTCACCCTTGCTGACCTTGCTTATGGCTCAGCTTCTCTTCTGCTTTCAGAGCCATTTGATAAGCATCTTCTACCATCCTGATGGTTACCATGCTCAATTCATCTTGAATGTTGTATCTCAAACCATTCAGATATCTAGCAACCTTCTCATCATTGCTCTCTCGATGACCTGTTCTGATGTTCAGTCGATAGAATTCCTCAGTGTATTCTTTCACTGTCATCAACTTCTGTCTCAGGTTCTGCATCCTCCTGAACAGAGTAATTTGGTAATCTCTTGGGATGAACTTCGCCTTCATCTTTGCGATCATTCGATCCCAACTCTTAATCTTCTTCTTGCCTTTGCAGCGTCTGTCAGCTTGTAGCTCATCCCACCACAATCTTGCATGTCCCTTCAAATGTGTGACAACATGCCTAACTTTCTTATCCTCTTCGATATCTTCATAATCGAAGTAGGTGTCAAGAGATCCAATCCAATCCAGAAGCTCTTCTGCATCCAGATTTCCCTCATAGACTGGAATGTCCATCTTTTCCTTCCCACCCATTCTGGCGATAGCTTTTATTAGACGTTCATTCACTGCATCCTCGACTGCAAATTCCCCTTCACGCTCAACTTCAACTTCATCTTATGAATCGTTGAAATTCCCCACACTAATTGTGCGTCTTTGTGTTGTCTCCATCTCCTCGAGTCTTGCTCAGAGATCTCTCATCTGTCTCTCCATTTCTAGATTTCCTACTGGCCTGCCTCCTCTCTACACCTCTCTATCCTCTAAATCAGGTGATTTTCTCTCTCTTCTGGGCGGCATGGTGAATTCCCTCTCTCTCTGCTACAGAAAACAAAGAGTCTTCCTTGTTCTGATACCACTTAGTGTAGTCATGCCCTCACTGGCACGTCCGCTTCCTTAGGACCTTATTTTTCTTCACGGCCCAAAGAACTCAAAGGTTCCTCTGATTCGCTATAGGGAATTTTCCTTACCCACAACAACTCTTCAATTGATCTCCCTTTATGATCAGGAAATTGGACTTCGCGACTTCGCGAGTCTCATGGTCATGCACCTCGTGCTTCACAATACTCCGAAACCCGATGGATAAATGCTAATCGCCTTCCTATACCTATCGGGAATCCTCCCGTCGGGATTTTGGCAATTATGCTGTTGACAATAACTTACCTTACTGATCCCCAATTTTCGATATGCCGATACACCTATGTGCACATGTGGGTTGACTTTTCTACCCCTGCTTCAACACCTCTGTCGAGATTTCAGGATTCGCGAGATCGCGAATCCTGCTGTCAATGGACTCGGGACTTACCTTTTCCTGATCCTCGATACTATGCCACCTGTCTTCCACTAACTCTGGTTGTGGCCCACACGACCCTTCCGTCGGGATATCACGTTTCGTGATTTCAAGCGGCAAGTGTTTCCTATTCTCAGAAACCCCGATTCTCCGATCTCCGAATCCTCGGGATCTCCTGACACATGTCCCTCACGATGGATGATTCTGGGCTTGTCGGGATATCACGGATCGCGATACCTGTTGTTGTGATTTCTTCACTTCCAGGGTTCCCGATGAATTCAATATCCCGATGAGTCCTCCTCTGTTCACTAGGGCTTAACCTCGGTGCAACTCCTGCCAAATTTTTCGGTTGACGGGAATTCACAAAATTCCTCTGTGAGATCTTGACCGTTACTTCCCCTTCTTGAGGATTTTCCTGATGCGAGCTTCTTGTGTATTCCTTCAACAGATTCGAAGTCTCTACTCCTCCTAAGCTTGCTCTCGACTTCTCAAGTCCTTGTAGGAACTTCTTGCGCGCACTCCTTGCGATAACCCTTCAACCTCGACTGAGTGTTGAAGTTCTCTTGACTCTGCGCACTCTTGCAGCAGCAGTCTTCCGATACTCTGCTCAGAATCAAAACTCTGAGACGTAGCTTGGCCTTCTCTCTCTTTGCATGGAACTATTCCTAACTACACCCTCGAGGAAATGAGAATCAAAAGTTATCTCCAATTGAACCCTTCTGTCAATGCACTCCTTGCGGACAATTCGAATGCACTCCTTGCAGGAATTCTCTGGTTCAAAATAGAGAAACAATTGAAACTAATTCCTTCTTCCCCTCAGACTTCAATTTCACCATGAAATCACATACACAACATATAAAATCAAATCTATAGCAGGAAATAAACATCCATGAGCATATCAACAGCAACACACAAATAATCAACACAAACCATGAATTTGAATCAAAGTTCTTCTATTAATTCAAATGTTTGTACATGGGTGTTCTTCACACAGTCCTCTTCTTGCTCTTCTACTCCTGCTCCTATTAATGTTACAATGATACAATGAGGGTGTCTATATCTATTTTCCCTCTTGGACTCTAAACTATCAAATCTAGAATTAAATTCCTACCTAACTACATTAACTATATTAAATGCCGACTATCTACTAAGGATGAGAGATATCTTCTCAAGGTCCATTACAATACACAAAGGCGCCTCCTCTTAAATGATTCATTTAATATTTGTGCAACAATCCCAAAGAATTTTAAAAATTGGTGCTGGCTTATCCAGTTGTCTTCCGCTTCCGCATTGTCTCACTTGAAGTGCTGGTGATGCTCCTGCATCAATGACTCAAGAAGGAATGCTGGTGGGACTGGTACCTTGATTAAAATATTTGAGCGTCTCCACTCTCGGATATGATTAGAGATATGGTCCGTTGTTGTTTGTTCAAAATTGGCGAGTAGCTCTGTTCCAACATCATATCTCACAGGTAACTGGAAATGGTTAAGGAAGGCCATCGCCAGTTGGCCAAAAGAAGAGTATCTTGAGTGGTCGAGCTCGATGTACCATTTTGCGGCACTCCCAATGAGAGTGCATTGAAACAATCGCAACTGTATAGAGTCATATTTAAATGAGTTAGATGAGCACCAAATATGAAAGGTAGTCACATGATCACCTGGATTTTCATTAGGCTTGGCCTCAAACTTTGGAATGTCCGAAGGAAACTTCGTCGAAATAGGAGGCCAACATGGATCGTGACAAATAGGATCATTCAACAACCTTGTCAAATATGGCAAGTGTAAAGTCACCAGAAATGGTAGTTTGGGTTGCTGCTGATAACCTGGGAAAAAGGGTTATGGAGTTTGAATGGCACTAGGTTGCCAGGAAAAGTTTCCCTGCTGGCCCAGATTTTGGTAGAAACCATGGCCCTGACCAGCGTAAAGATTTTTCATCTGTGGAGACATCATTTTTTGATTTCCCAAAAAGGACATAGAGTGTTGGGCATGCATTGTATTCTAAGGAATTTGG
>JZKD02S0423901.1:0-17881 GCA_000966675.3 Picea glauca | reverse complement strand
AGTTGTCGTTGGTAAGCATGACAGTACTTGTAGAAGCCATATTAAATATGTAGATAATTCAGATTTAAAAACTAAAACTAATGATCTGGATGGAAAGATCTCGAAAAGTTGTGCGATTTAAAAAAAAAAGGCACTGAAAACAGACTTTCGATGTGAGAGTTATGCCCCTTTTAAAAAAAGCATAAATAGTAACCAAATAACCACGTGATAGTGTAAGCTACTTTATGAAGTGACCCACTTTTATAAAGAGAAGTGGGAATCACTTTTACAATGAGGTTACCTTATAACAGAAAATTTTCATGCAAAATAACTCTAAAAAATATAAAGCTACTTATAGTGATTCACTTTTATACTTGAAGTGAAATGCACTTTACAATTTTTAGCATGAACGTTTTCAAAAAAGGTAACAAAAGAGAGACTTGAACTCAAGACCTCTTACTTAATAAGGCAAGTTTTAACCAAATGGTCTAGCAAAACATATTGTAATGTTCAGAAGGAGGATTGTTGTTGTTTTTTTTGTTGTTGTTGTGGAAGACGGCCTTGGAGAGCATGCTCCAAAAAAGTTCTTTTCACACAAGAAAAAAAATTCGCTTCTCGATGACAACAAGGGTTAGATCTCGGTTAGCTTACCCGGAAGATGCACCTTTTCCTATCTGTTTTTGATTTGATGAGATCGCACAAGGAACGGGGCAAAGAGCATACGCATATCTAAAAGAGTAGCATCCCAGAAATAGAAAAAGCAAATCGAAATAAAATCAAAACTTTGCAAAAATTAAAAAAAAAAATGCGTATTCAGACTTTATACCTTTGGATCTGACTGTAATGGCCGTATCTTGGGCAAACAAAAAACTTTTCGAGTGAAACGAAAAGTGTTCTTGAATGAAACGAGTGCTCCGGATGTAATGGAACAGTCCTCTCAACCCAGAAATGTACATAAATGCCAGAAAATGGAGATGAGGCAACTCGGCTTCACGATCTCGATCTACAACAGAAGCGGGTCTTCAAACAGGCTCTGATACCATGTTCGAAAACATAGGTATTCCAACAGAGGAAGAACACCTTCAGTAACCACTCACATAACCAGATCAAAGATCAACACACTGATGTTTTCAAATGGTAAAAACCCTACGGGGAAACATCCACGGCCCCAACCAACACGGCCACTTGGAGCAGTTTATTAATGCAAAGAAAAAGATTATAGAGAGATTTTGCAAGAGAGTTTCTCACAATCGATCATCGAAAAATGACCCTCCATGCTCTTTAAATAGAGATCATGGACCAATCGGGTGTTAAGCCACGAATAAATGGTCGTTAAGATCGAGGAGAGTATGAACCGTCAGATCACTCTATGTCGGGAACATATCATGACCGTCGGATTTCCTAACTACAAATGCATACTAATGCATACTAAAGAAACACACTTTTACCTAACGACATATTAGACCAAGTAGATCTTAACTAACTCCTAAGTTTCTAAATATCCTAACAGGATTTTCCATGGATGACTTTCATACTCTTAGAAAGAGAGTGTCTACGATGAGGGCCAACTACCAATAGTTGTTGATGGACAGGGACTACCTTTTGGGGATTGGTGATATGTATTACGGGGCTCTAAGGGAGAAGGAATTGGAGGTGGACAGACTCACTCAATAACATTTACCATCACCCTTTTGACCCTCTTTAATTATTTTCCCAGCTCTAATGTTTTCTAACATTCTTCCCCACATACTTATACTGAAACAAATACCTGTTTTTTGTTTGCCGAGAAGACCCGCAAACCCTTTTTGAAGCATTGTTATTATAGAAAAATTGTCGCAACATCCGTCAATTGCAACATATTTATATATTTTATCACATCACAATTCCAAATTTATATAAACCTAAGTGACCGTTAGTATTTTGACTTCGTCAACATACTAAGATGTCCATTGGAGGGGGAAAACCTAGTTTCCACAACGTCGCAATTGTGACACCAATCTTCACAAACGTGGAAAAAGAGACGTTTATTTCATAAACATGGTAGTAGAGACAACTAGGTGGAAAATGTGGCAAGAGCGATGCCAACGTGGCAAGCGAGACGCCAATGTGGCAAGACCGACATTATCGGGCAAGATGATTTTTTTTTTTTTTAATTTCCTCTATTTTGCGACAATATGGACAATTTTGTCCATAACGCCGCAAATAGAACGTCAAAATTTTTACAATATGTAATAGTGATTTCGGTTTCAATTCTAGATGTAACTTCCAACACTTTTCCTCCTCATGTCCTTTCTTCTTGAAATGAGGACAAGTAGGGTTCTCTTCTTTTTTCTTCTTCACTGTAGCTATATTCTTGAATTTATGTGTATTCTTCAACTACTTCTTGAAGTTATGTGGCTTTCCTTTTATTTTACCACCAGTTCTCTTGGCCTTCTTTCAATCCTCGTACACTTCTTCCACCCTAGCCTTCATTTCCATGAGCGCAAAAAACAATTCCTCTTTAGTACCGAAAGGATTTTGATTAGAATAATCCCTATCTTTTGTTGAATCCATTTCTTGCTTTCAAAATGCACGCCTCGAACCAATCTAAGAAATTTACTCTTCAAATGATCCTTTACCAAACTTGAGTTTTGGAGTAAGAATTCACTTGCAAATAAACGTCAAAACCAACTCTGATACCACATCTCTCAAAAATTTGGATTACATAACCTTCTCTGATATCACATGATCAGAAAAAACCACAGACGTTCTGATACCAACTTGATTCTTAAATATCAACAAAATCTGATACTAATTCATCCAAAATAATCCTTACATGCCAATTAATTCATATGCAGATACTAAACATCCGACCAGATTCAGTAATATAAATGAATATTGCTTGATTATTTGCCAAATATCATGTGTATGTCTTACTTGTCCATAAACCCATAAACTGATGAATAAATTGAACTATAAATGAGATAATACAACAGAAAATAAAAGAAATCAAATACATATATGGATGAAATATAGCATTTCATCTTCAAAGTCCCTTTAAATAACATAATTTCTCTTCATCACCTCAAAATTCCAAATTATATTACAATATAGGCCTACAAAAACACAGTTTTAAGGATGCTCCGAAAATCCATTGCTCAAATGAAGAAATAGAGTGCACCTTTGAGTTCCTAGAGAAAAATCATGCAAAATTGATATAAAATACTTGAAATTCTGTCAAGATGACCCCCGACATGCTTTACGGTGTAGCCGGGTACCCTTGGCATGCATTATGAGATAAAAAACCACATTAACTATGTCTCGTGATGTGTTCCCACATTGGATTGTGTGTCCAAATCCTTTGGGTTCATGCCAATAAATAGGGCGCCCCTTCTAACCAAGTCCCAAAAATGTTGAATAACATTTAATTAAAATTTGTTGTATAGTTATAACCATTCAACATTAGTTGAAATATGGCTAGCGGAGGCCATTTAAGTCCTTTCTATATTTGGAAGGTTGGGGATTCCATTTCCACCGATCACCATATTCCATGGGATTTTTGAAAAATGGTTGGAACATATATTTATTATATATAAAACTTTCCATGTGAATTATTGAATACAGTTATGTATTGTTATAACATTTAACTATATGTTATATGTAACATATATAAGTGTAACTCCCACTAGAATATTTAATCCCCCTTTGCAATAAGTGTTGGTTATATGGTTCCATCATAATATCAAGGGCCAAGGTTCAAGGGCTTAGGCCCTCAACACTTTGGTCACCCAAATGAAACCTTATATTAATATATATACATTGTTTATCATATCGATAATAAGAACCGACATATGGTGTATTGGTAGCGTGAGATTTGTTAATACTTTGGTGTCTTATGGAGGTCATGGGGTCGAACCCTGTTGACTCAATAATGTTTTATATTTTCTAGTCAATATTAGCTAATGGGGGGGATTCCATGTGGCAACCTCTCATTGTCTCTTCAATGCCACGTGTCATCACGTAATTGAGTCACATTCTTACCACTTTCCATCATGAGATTGGACCACCTAGATTACCTAGATTTGTACCTTACCCAGTCAACTGCCAATTAGGTGCAATGACATGTGTCACCCTTTGGCGGTTCCACATGGCACCCCTATTTTCTTTGGTTTGACCAAACTTTGACCAGCCATAACATTTGCAAACGAGCTCCATTTTACGTGTCATTTGTGTCATTGGAAAGATGACAACAATCTCTACGCATTGATGTCATTTTTTAGATGATTTTAGATGGTCAAATTTTGAGCATTTATGGATCCCTTGGGACCTCTGTGAGAATATTGGATCCCTATAGACCTCTATGAGAGTTCCTTACATCCTCTTGGATTAGAGAGTATTGTGGAGATTGGTTCCCTAGTGCATTGGGAATTAGTCACAGGGCTCAGAGACTTCCTATCCGACCTGTTATTGGTAATCCTGGGAAGGGAAGTGGGCTAGCCAACAGATTGTTTAGAAGAGAAGGGGCACACTTCCTTAGGTGTGATAGGTGTGCAGGGAATGAGGGACTATGGACTAATTGAAGTAGTGGGTATCTAGCACCGAGCAACTTTGCTGAGAGTCAAACCTTAGTGAGTCACTAGAAGTAGTTTTCCCTGGTGGAATTGAGGCCTAGATTGGGGGTGACTAGTTTTTGAAAGATTATGAGAAATAACATCTATGGATAGGAGGAACATTGGAGTCAAGGCCACAGTTTGTGACTTTGATAAAATATAAGTTTTCTTTATGTGCTTGTCTTTTTTAATGTGTGCATATTTGTGTATGTTTTTCATGGGTTAATTCTTGTATGCTGTTGCATATAAGTACTTATTGTTATTTTGTTCAATGTTTCTTGCACATGTACATATGATGATTATATCATGTATTTGTAGTTGTGCATGAGTATGTCAGTGGATGATATCCTTACCTTCTATGATAATCTAGTAAAATTGGTTATGTATATTGCAAGAAGAGGATTGAGTGGCCAGGTACACAGGATTGTATCTTGGGTGTATCAAGAGGTTGGGGATTTGTGTGTGTGGACATATAATTAGATTCTATGCACAATGAAACTTGAGTTGGTGCATGATGCCTAGATGGTTGTGTGCATGGTTATGTTGTGTAATATGAATGCTAGTGCACATAATTGGTGCATGCAATTTTAAGTTATTTCAGTTTCTTAAGTTTGTATTAAAAAAAGAATGTCTCTTATGTTATTACAAGTTTCATGGCACCACTCAAGTGGGTTGAGCACATTACTTCAAGAAATACTACGCAGATTATGTTTAAATTGGATTATCCACAATGTACTTCTAGAGTAACATTGGCCATAGGTATGTTGGGAATGCTACAAATTGGCATCAGTGCATGTGCAAGGAGGTAACATGACTTAGTGGGAGACTGGGTGTGTTACAAATTGGTATCAAAGCAATTGATTAAACACTAGACTTATATCCGCCAAAGATTAACATGAATATGTGTGCACTAAGAATTGGTATTGTGCAGTGAAAAGTTTATTTTACGTGAAAAACCATTGGTGCACGATATAGAGATTTGATACTCACAAAGACAGTGATGTCCATATGTGGGCACTTGAGTTTAGGATATTAAAATCATCCAAGAAATCTAAGGAAAGGATTCTGACAAAATGGTGAAAAGTTTTCATGTAGTTATTGCATGAAACCATCTAACAAATCTTAATATCCTTCACATTTTGCAGAATTATAAGCAATTAAGAGAAGGACAGAGCCAATGGATAAGGTCAAAAGAATGGAAGATGCGTGAAGGAATTATAGTCCTAATGATGAATTTGGAGATTTGTATGTCTTTTTGGGTGTTGATGGTACAAAATTTGAGGGGAAGCACGTGAACTTGGTAGAAGTTGTAAAAGTACTACAGAAAGATGACTAGAGTTATGAGGTTAATAACAAAAGGCTTATGAGAGCCAAGGTGCAACAAGATGACTTTAATGTCAAATTTATTCAAAGTATGGACATAATAACAAAAGAAGATGGATAAGGAGATAGAAAAGATTAGATCAAGAAGTTGCAAGTCTCATGATGAGAAAATAAGAGAAGAAAGAAGTGTTGGTAAGCATTCTTTTTTGAAGATGCACAGTAGTTCAAGTCCATCTTTTGGCAGAAAGAATAAGAGAAGGATTGGGGTGGAAAAACTACAGGGATAAATGAATAAGATCAAGCCTCCTACATTTGATGGTGAACACAAGAAGGACGGATATGAAAAGACCTTGTTTTTGGGTATGAGAAAGTACCTACAATTGCATAACTATTCTACACATGTAGAAGGGAGAATTTATATCTATCAGTTAAAGGGAAAGGCATCAATCTGGTGGGACCAATATGTGCAAGTGCAACACATTGATGAGAATAATGTGACTTGGAGAGAGTTCAAGAGGCATTTCCAAAAGAAATACTTAACCAAGCGATACTATGATAGAAAAATAGAGTTCTTTGAACTCAAGCTTCGGAGCATGAAAATTGATGTGTATGAAAGAAGATTTTTAGAGCTATTGAACTATGTGCCTTTTATCAAGGATGAATAGGTGAATATTTAGAGATATTTGAGTGGGTTTCCTTCATTTATCAGTGAAAATATACAATATAATGACCCTAATACGTTGGAACAAACCATAAGGTTTGCTAAGTGTGTTTATGAGAAGAAAAGGGGAAGACCAACTTTCCAAAAGGCTTGGGAAGACAAGATGAAAAGTAAGTTGGAACATGGGAAGAAGGGAGCTAAGCCACCATTTTTTAGAAATACTTCCCAAGGACAGATGACTCTTCGGGAGCCAATAATTTTGGATATAGTGGGACATAATTCATGGAAGCAACCTATGAAGTGTTGGGGTTGTGGCGAAAATCACATGTGCAGAGATTTCCCTCAAAGAGGTGATAAAGCGAGGACTATTCCTAGTGTAAACAAGATGCGATAGTGGAGGACATGGGTAGGTATGTGCCAAGGATTTATTTCATGTAGGACAACAAGTAGGATGAGTTCTTGTCACACATGATCAAGGTGGAAGGTAAGATTAATGTCCAACCCATTGCTATTTTAATTGACTCAGGATCTAGTCATAGTTATCTAGATCCTAAAAAGGTGGAAATATTCCATTTGTCAAGAAGTAAGCTTGGGAAACCTTGGTGGTGTAGTTATCTACAGGATAAAAAAGGAAAATCAATGAGACTGTTAAGGCATGTCCATTGGATATGAATGGACTTTGCACAAAGGATGATTTGAATATTAAACTTTGGGCTCTATTATTACCTAATTGGTATGGATTCGTTGGATGAGAACCATGCTATATTGGATTTTTACAATACATCATTTACTTACTTGGATGAGGAAGTAAATTTGAGGTTAGTTCAAGAAATTCCAAGAGTTGTGACTATCAGAGAAGGGATATATATGCCCAAGTGTGCTTCCTTGGGGTGTGATAGTTTTGTTCATGAAGAAGAAGGATGGTATGCTGAGACTTTGTATCAACTTCATGAAGTTGAACAATGTAACAATAAAGAACAAATATCCTTTTCTAAGGATACATGACCTGTTTGATCAGCTAAGAGGCACACAAATATTTTCCAAGATAGATCTGATATCTGCATATCACCAAGTGAGAATAAAAGAGGAAGAAATATGTAATATGGCCTACACAACAAGGTATGGTCATTATGATTTTACAGTGGTGCCATTTGGGTTGTCGAATTCACCAATTATCTTCAAGTGTTTAATGAATGGAGTTTTCAGAAGTTAGTTGGATAAATTTCATTGTATTTTTGGATGACATTCTTATTTACTCAAATTTTGAGGAAGAGTACGAGCATCACTTGGGGATGGTGTTACAGTTGTTGAGGGAGAATCATATTTATGAAAAGATGATAAAGTGGTCACTTTATCAAGGATTCATTACTTGGGTCATATTATTTCAAAAGAAGGACTAGTTGTGGACCCAACGAAAATAAAATCCATTGAGGAATGGCCAACACCAAGAAATGTCACAGAAGCGAGATACTTTATGGGACTAGCAGGGTACTACATAAGGTTTATTGAAGGATTCTCATAGACTATGCATCCAATCACATCCATGCAGAATAAAGGTGCATGATTTTAATGGACTCCATATTGCACAAGGTTTTTACAGCACTTGTTAACAAGTGTGTCAATTTTGAGAATTGGGGATCCAAATGCAGACTTCGTTGTGTGCACAAATGTATGCAAGGAAGGAATCAATGGAGTCCTAATTCAGAATGCACATGTGGTATCCTAGGATTCAAGGAATTTGAAGGAGCATGAAAGTCTCTATGCTACACATGACTTGGAATTGGCAACATGAAGAGGTGGTGGCATTATCTCATGGGTAAAATATTTGAGCTAAGAATAAACCACTGTGGTCCAAAGTATTTATTTGGAAAACCAAGTTTGAATTCCAAACAAAGCAGGTGGTTATATTTCCTGAGTAAGTATGACTTCAACATAAATCATATTAGAGGAAAATAGAACAAGGTGGTTGACACACTCTACAGGAGGATGCATGAAATGCATGCTACGACCATTAGCATGTACTTGACAAATTTACGTGACAAAATTTAGGAAGTTTCCAATTCAGATCTACACTATATGGATATAAGTGTGAATTCGTAACAAGGTATGTGACAACAAAATTAGAAAGGTTATGATCTAAGAGAGGATGGGATCCTCATGTATAGACACAGAGTCTATGTGCAGAATGATCAAGTGTTGAAGAACCTGATTTTGCTAGATATGCATAAGGTTCCTTATGTTGGACATCTAGGATACCAAAAGACAATCGTTCACTAGTGCATCTGGGTCAAATTACGATGGCGCGTTCGACGTAATTTCCACTTTATATTTTCGGAAGAACGACAAACATCGGACCCCCTCAAACACCATTTCACAGGATGTCGCTTTTTCGATGACAGAGTGTTCATCTATATTGCGACGTTCTATGACGCCACATGTCACCATGAATTTGATTGTTCAACCCCCATATAGATGTCATAAGATTAACATCTAGGTCATGGAAAGACTGACGTCTTGGATGTGCCAAGAGAGATGTCCTAAAGGTGGCAAGAGAGACGTTTTAAATGTGGAAAGAGAGACGTTTCAAAGGTGGCAAGAGAGACGTCCTGAAGGTGGAAAGAGAGATGTTATGAAGGTGGCAAGAGAGACGTTTCAAAAGTGGCAAGAGAGACATTCTAAATGTGGCAAGAGTGACGTTTCAAAGGTGGAAAGAGAGACATCCTGAAGGTGGAAAGAGAGATGTTTCAAAGGTGGCAAGAGCGACGTTGTGGAGGTGGAAAGACTGACGAGATGAGGTATCAACTCCGATGTGGTTTCTATGGGAGCGACACTCTTGGATGTGGAAAGAGTGACATCTTGGAGGTGGCAAGAGTGACGTGAAGAGAGTCCAAGACGTCGCAATAGTGACAGTTTTGTAGGTATTTAAAAAAAAATACAATATCAATATTAAGACCTATGAAGCAAACAAACAACTCTAGGCAAGGAACTAGTGACAGACTAGAGGGTTTGAAGATGTTTAATTGTTGATTTCTGCCTGGAGTAATTCTTCCTATAATTATGATCATACTCGTTTCTAATTTGAAGAGTGTGAGCCCCTTCGTTAATATGTCTGCATCCCTCTTCGATCCATCACAGAAGATTAGTATGCCATCCACAAAGAGGGAGCTGAAACCATTTGGGCTTTCCTGCTAACTTTATACCCAACATGCTCATTCCTCGATTGTCATTGCTTAAATTTAATCCACCCATGGTTTGAATCTAATTAATACCAATGGGGGAATCAACAAATTTTCCTCTGTCGTTAACAAAATTTGAATTGCCCTGTCCTCCTCGAAATACTTGTGAGGAGTCCAGCTGTAGAATTTCTCTACACAATAAAGACAAATGCAGGGCCCAACATCACCTTCAATTCCAAGATAGACTTTGGTGTATATCCAAACAAGCAAGATACCATAAAATGATGGTAAATATGGGTGGAATTAAGTATCTCTATAGTCATGAACGAGAATTATGAGTAAGGAGTACAAGCAAAAAGATACTGAAGAAAAAATGAGAAGTTATAAGACACCCTCATCACCAAACAACAATAGAGTTATGAGAATTTAGCACGTTCACAAAAATTGGGTAGCTCAAAGTAATAAATTATCTCTGCCCATAAAAACCTCACACTTGGGCCACAACATAAAGAGATAATAATGTCCCATAAATATTGCATCATGAAAAAATGAGTAATA
This sequence comes from Picea glauca, assembly GCA_000966675.3. NCBI lineage: Eukaryota > Viridiplantae > Streptophyta > Pinopsida > Pinales > Pinaceae > Picea > Picea glauca. The sequence continues at coordinate 7,595 of JZKD02S0423901.1, read as the reverse complement.
AGACTTAAAGCATGGTTGCCACCTAGTCATGTAATGTAGGCAAGGTCTAAGAATTTTAAAATTTACAGCTTAGCCAATGAAGAGAACCAAAACATCCAATTCTTTTCAGTGATGCATGTGTACAAAAGAACCAAGAAAGACATAATATAAAACATAAGATAAAATTTGAAGAATCTGATATGCAAATTTACTTTGAATCATTTTGGCTATAATAATGAATGGTGCCGTTAGCACTCAAATTTTTCATCAAAATTTTAAATCATCCTTAGTAAACTTGTGCTAAAATTGTCAATGGATTTCAATCATTTGCGTAAATCATAAATTCTGAAATCCTCATTGAGTCTTGATGAGTTTTATTCATCATTTTTTTCTTCTAAACCCTATCATCTTCCTATAACCCGCATAATCAAAAAAATAAAATTTTGAATTAGTAAGCCTAGTTATATATATATATATATATATATATATATATATATATTTACAAAACAAATATATCTTTTTGTCAAAAAAGAAGTGATGTGTGCTAGAAGTGTTCTAATCCTAAGTCTAAGCCATATCACATATCGTACTAAATTAAGTCAAACTCCAAGTCCAGATGTCAAACAAAGTCAACACATAAGTCACTAAAGACAAGTGCTCAGCAAGAGTAAAGTGCATGCTTCGTATTGGAGCAATAGTCAACAAATGCAGACAGGGGGAAGCTACAGGTGGGAAAATAAAAGGATCAATGGCACCATCAACAAAAGCAGTTCAAAAGGAAAAATGAAAGATATAGGCTCAAGGACACAGTGATAAAGTTGTTTCTAAGGTGATTCAGACTTGAATGTTTTTAGTGTCGAGTAGCTGGTGAACAACTTTCAATATCTGAGAAGATAGAGGTGCCAAAAAGTTTTGCAGGTGTCCAGTTTTTGTCAAGGGAATTTAAAGATGTTGTGGTGTTTCCAGACTATACTCTTTCAATGATGTATAGTAAGCTCAATACTGGAAACTTCTTTGTGATTCTTAGCATTACATGGGAAGAGGCTCTTGTTAGTTAATTTGGATGCATGTATGGTATCCAAGATTGTTATGATAAAGGTCCACGGGGGTCTCAAGCACTCGAGAAATCAGAGAGTTTTGAACTTCTCGAAGCATGAGTTCAGAAAAAAATCATGAATGGTTTAGTTCGTGTTGTTTTCATGAAAGAATTTGGTCCTGTGTATAAATGCCTGTTGGCTCTTCTTGTGGGTGTTACTCAAATATAAATAGTCAATTTAAGGTAGCTGCAAGTTGAGAGATGCGAAAGGATATTGACAACCGGCAACCCAAACACCAAGCACTACGTTTCACAAACCAATAGTCCACAGAAGTTGACAAGGGTAAAGAAATTATATTTTTTTATGATATGGCGTTCAAGGAAAGCTATATAAAATAGGATTCTCGATGGGATACATATCTTCTCATGAAAGATGATCAAATTCACTTGCTATCTATTATAAACTCATTAATGATTATTTTGTTCCTTTCCGGGATGGTAGCAATGATTACGATGAGAACCTTGTATCGAGATATTTCAAACTACAATCATTGGAGACACACAATGAAACCCAAGAAGAAACTGGATGGAAACTTGTCCATGGAGATGTAATCAGGCCCCTGAATAATGCAGGTCTACTTTGTGTCTGTGCAAGAAATGGAGTATAGTTTTTTGGGATGACACTTGTTACAATGCATGTTTGGTTTCCTTRCTGAGGGTTTGAAGCCTATGARAAGAAGGTAGAGGTCATACAGGTGGGAAAATTGTTGATGCACAGGTTTATTTAATAAAATATGATTGGTAGGCCAATATAAAACTTAAAGGATAGGCCAGGACAATGGAAATCCTTTAATCTAAAATAAAATGCCCAACCATTGTTACAAGGTTTGAAAATGTGCACATTTATTGGAAGATCATTGAGAGACCAAAGGATGATATATAGAAATCCCTAATCTTAGAGCAACATGAAGAAACTCTCCCTAGAGATGAGGAAATACACATTGTATCATGAATTTCATTTTTCAGAATTTTTCTCTAGGTTTGCTAAACAAGGTTTTTGTTCTTTTGATTATCATATGTGATGGTTTTGGCTCTATGGGAGTAGAAGGTAGGAAATCTGAAGTTTTTTTTTATGTGATTTTAAATCACTTACAGAGGAGTACGATACAGTTTGGGAAATCACAAGGAAAATCTCAAGGTGCGGGAATCCATTATCATTACATACCTTGTTTTGATATGTCTAAGATTGATGGTATAACAAGGTTTAGAATGAATATGTTTATGATAGAATTTTTGTAGAGCCTTCTCTTCAGTTTTGGAACATCAATTAGCTATATGGAATCTTCATAAATGTTCTATGTTTATCTTAAACATATGAAGTTTCATATATAGCCTTTAATCTTCATTATAAGAGGGAGGTATAAGTAGTGTTTAAAGTGATGAAATCTGTTTTATACCAGTATGATCATGATTTGCAGTGCCATACTTAGCCTAAAGCATCCTTTCTAGCCTCCAAGACAGATTCTCAAAGATTTTTGATGCATTAATTTGATGTTAGTCTCCTACAGGAAGTTGGTAGCGCTATCCGTCTTTTGCCTTTAATCTGCGCTGCAAACTAGTCTGTCTTTAACACAAAGGAAGTTTGGTCAAGTTTGACTTCCTTTTCAGCTCCGAAGGTGATGACTCATGACTCCAGGTGTTACCTAAGATCCACTGAATATTTTCTACAGCCACGAGGTAGCTCAGGAGGAGCTAAGTTTTGTGAATTTTAATGGGATACCTATCCCTTAGAAATAGGATCTATATCCTGAATATTTGTAATTGATTTGATTAGGAGATTTTGTATGCATTTGATCCATTCCTTTAGGATCTGATAACTATTTTATAAATGTTATTTAATCCCATAGAGGCAAGAGGGAAGAGGTTGGAACTTGAATTCTCATTTGTACTCTTTTGAATCTTAACCTTTTTGATATATCAAGGAATGATATGTTTCTGCCATTGAATGTTGTTCAGTCCCTTTTCCTGTCTTTCATCTCTATTATTGTGAACTTGGATTTCTGTTCATTTCATGTTTATATTATGATTGATGATTGTCTTATTATCTCTGCATAAATAAACAAGATTCACACTTCCTACTGCTAGTTATATTCGGCATGTCACATGTATGGTTCATAGATGTGATATTGTTGATATGATCAGTTTATTTCATCCATTGCAATTATAGATTTCTGAACAACATTCTTTTGGTGACCTTGCCTTGTCCTGATTTATCCAAATCTATATTGAATTGAAGTGTGAGGTATTCACTTTGATCCATTTTCTACATACATTATTGAGTTCTTGATTAAGTTACCAAGATCTTTTGAATCACAACCTAGAAAGACTCTTGGAGTGATAACAGGTGCCAATCAACAACATTACTCAATCTCTCCTACTAGATTCTAAACCTCTTACACAGGGATATGAATCCTTAGAAAACATAATAGACCAAACTAAGTTCTTCAACATCTTACATATGGATATGGATTCTTAACCAAAAGATCAATCTAGGGTCATCAACTGGGGTCTTCAACAAAGTACCCATTATCATTATTTTTATCATCATTCCAATATCTTGCATGATGGACTTTCTATAGTGAAGGGACACCAAGGGAGGTGGAATTCGATGGGTTCCACTAGAAGAAGAGAAAGACTAGTTTGGTTTCCAAATTTCCATGTAATAAGATGGATCATTCAGAAATAGATATAGTAAGTTGCTCGATACAAAATGTTCATAATGCAGACACAATTAACAAATCAACCTCAAATAATTCAAATTTAAGTAATCCAAAGAAGTTCGTGAATGTAAGAAGAAAAGTACCATACAGGAACAATAAAGTTCAAAAATTAGTACAAGGTTAAACCATTTCCTATCCAACCACGTAGACAATCAGTATTGAGTCTCCACCATATTTTCATAACTAAAAGACAACTTAGCTATGATACACCCAACCTGCTATGGAAGTAACAACTACTAATCCCATATACAACTTGGTAGTAACTTGACCTTGAGTACTTATATTGACACATAATACATGTATGTTGGTGATTCAAAGGAGAAAGAGAATAGTCTAGGGACAAGATCTGAACATCAAAATATAGGACAGAGGCAACTAATGAGAATAACATGAATTACTAGAATCTATAACCAAATCAGAAATATATGGCATGAATGGTGATTAGTCATAGACACATTTTCATATAATCTTGTTCTATGGTAAAAAATATGTGCCTAGAACTCATCAAATTCCCCCAATCATATTAAATTTGTCTCTCTATAGGTCGTTGATATCTAAAGCAGTAGATATCACATCACTATTGATTAGACACCATCATCGCTAATGGTTAGACACCATTGCAACAATTGTACACAGGCAATGCCATTTCTCATTTAGCTGGCCCACATATTGCACAAAATTGGAATGGACATGGTAATGATTTTCCACTGGACTAATAAATGCTATAAATACCATATAATAGTCACAACCAACATATTGTCAGTAAAAGCTACTATGTTTCATATGTCAACAGTCGATTTGAAAATTTTGGGACAAGCAAAACAACACAGGCATGGCCTTTTCTTGTTTCTCAAAAAACATATTGGAATGCCTACTTTCCTTCACAAAAGCTAAGCCCTTCTTACAGAGTTTTCTCCCAAGTGGTTCAAGCAAGTCTTTAGCATCTTGCCTCATAAAATTCTTCATTTTCCTCATATATCCATATCTATTGAGAGTTCTAGTACCAGGAAAACCATCTGAAAAAGATGAAGTGTGTTGATTCTCATTACTTCCATCAAACTCCACCATGGATGATGAGGCCCTTTCTTCAGTTGAAGTAGGATGCTCAACATGCTTATTGCTACCAGAGCCATTTACAAGTGCCACAGAGCCTAACGAATCAGACAGAATTGAATTACTACACAAATTTTATTTTGTCTTCACTTGAGGTGAAAAATAATTCTTAAGGACATCTTGAAGGACCAAATCATCATCTACAACAGGAATTTCTCCTGTCAAAATTTTGACGAAAAATTCTAGACAAAGATCTTGCTAGAAATCTCCAAAAGGTGAGACAATTGGTTAGTCCTCTCTTTTTTTTTGTTCAAGTCAATTTCTCCTCCAATGCTTTCTTTTGTTGGCCCTTTAGAAGGAGTAACATTCTCATAATTGGCCCAGATCTCATCCATTTGACGACAATGGGCATAGTGTGTTTTTCCTGGCTTGTACAGGTGGACTTTTGCCCGCCAACTTTCATAGCCTACAAGGAACTCAAACGAATACAAATAATATCTCAATTATAAGTGAATTAAAGGAGGTATGTTATCACACCACCTGATAAGACTTATGGTGTGCCCACTTGGGATTTCATCAACATCAGACATGATAACCAGGTCATCTACCCAAATGCCTAAATCTCTCAGAAGTCTATCCAATACCACTCTCTGGTGTGCTTCTTGTACAAAGGGACTCTCTCCAGGTGAAAGAGGCCACCCCCCAGCAGTTCCATACTTCAATTTTACCTCTGCAAATTCAAATTGTTGCCTGTTCATAGCAAAGTTCAATGGATTCTGCAGGCCTGTGAATGTTGTATTGGACTCGAGAATCACAAAATTTGTCACAAAAGGATCCAACTCGTTCCATCTGATAGTAAGCAAGTACAATTCCTTGCTGAATATAATGGCATCAAACACACGCCGAGGAGTTTCTCTAACTCCCCATCCATGAATGACACAGAGTTTCTCCATGGAAACATTCTCAGCATAGTAGTGAGGGATATGGTGGAAGGGCTTCAGTGTAGTATCCCACATAGGGAGTAATAAGTAGGATAATTTTTGTCCATGGAAGTAAATTCCAAGAGCGCAAGTTGGTATCATAACAAACAAAAGGAGCAAGGCCTTCAATTCTATTACAGTTTGATTACAATGAACAATGGTTTTCATGTCCAAGATACCTTTACTAGCATCTTGTCATCAATAAATGTAATATCGCCTAGGTGTCTCATAATACATCATGTTTCAATTGTTTGTTGTTGAATTCTACTGAAAGAAAATATCAAGCTTACATATCAAGATAACTTTTAAGTTTAATAGTACAGCTGACCCATATTTCTAGCCCAAGAGAACATAACATAAATGAATAAATTTCCAGCCTAAGAGAACCATAAATTTTCGGCCCAAGAGAACATAACAGAAATGAATAAATTTCCAACTTAGGAGAACATAGTGAATACTGAACAGGATTAGTTTAGAGACTATGAAATGAAATAAAAAGAAAAAATTTGCAGGTAGAGTGGCAAATTTTGTAGTGCAGGTAATGCTTTGTAAACCACTTTTATCTTATAATTGTTATGCATATAGAGTTTATTAGTATATATAGAGTTTATGATTATTAATGTGGAATGAAATTCCAACCAGAATATGCCACTATAATTGTAAGACTTGTAATTATTATGAACATCACATAGGATAAAAGTTATACAAAACAACCTCCTTTACAACAAAGTTCTAGGTAGTAAATCCAACATGAATTTGGGACTCTGGTATAGTTCCATGGGTCAAAGTTTTAAGAAAATAGTTCCTTGTTGTCCCTACTATCCCTATGAGTTTTGAGGGCCTCTAAATCAACCCAGAACTTCGAAAAATCCTTATACCACATAGAAGTTGGAACTATGCCCTTTCTGGATTTCTTACTTCACCAAGTTCTAACAAGAATAGAGCTTTTTGGGCTATTTTAGATAATGCATATACAACACCTCACATTGATAACAAAAACGACAAAGCAACAACAACAAACTAGAAAAAACCCACAAAGAATGACGCTAAAACTATAAAGCAAAATTGCAAATAAATAAATAAATACACAAAGGTTATGTCAATGCTGCAAAGCAAATGATTTCCAAATCAAAATAATTGTCCTTTCCCTAGCTCTATAACAAGTGTGAATTAGACGTCCCCGAGGTGTAGGACAGTCGGTGACGGAGTGTGTTGTTAAGCCACTCCGTGATGTTAAAGTCACCGGTTCAAAACCTGCGGGGAAAAAAAATCCAACCATGTTAAGGGTTGGTGTGGCTCAGGCCGGGTGTGATCCCCGGGTGATTTTGACGGCTTATATTCCCCTGAGTCGCAGTTTCTCAAGCCACAAGTTAATCGTGTACCCAACAGGTCCCGCACAAATTAACAAAAAAAAAAAAAAACAAGTGTGAATTAGACACTAACAATATTGAATAAGGCAAGGCATAAGAATGAAAAAAATCAAGCAAAGTTGAGAGAAATAAATAAACATTTCAAAATTGTTCCTCATTCCAAAGAAATTGTCCCAACATATGCACTATTGTACAAGAAAGACACCATCGTGCCAAAATAGAGCATAGGAAGGAGAGAACTGAAACACAAAACCATATAATGGTTCAAAACTCTATCCATTCAAACAAACTTATAGTTTTTCTATGGGTGTAAATGAAGATAGAGAGATGAACAAAGCTAATGAAATGAGAAACCCAATGAAGCAAATTTGTTGAAATGACAACATATCAAGAGATG
>JZKD02S0423878.1:270655-287678 GCA_000966675.3 Picea glauca | reverse complement strand
AGTTAGAGGAAAAAAGAAAATTAAGGTATTATAAAGATGTAATCAACCCTAATCTAGAAGATCAAAATTATCTATCTGTTTTGTCAAGTGTAAAGAAAAAAATAAGCATTGCTAAAATAAGAACAAATTCTCATGAGCTCCATAGTGAAACTAGGTGTTGGTCAATTCCTAAAACCCCATGGGATGAAAGAGAGTGTCACCTTTGTGACACTAAGAAGGTTGAAAATGAAAAGCACTTTCTCTTAGATTGTCTAGCCTATACCCATATTAGATCCCATTCTCAAAATATTGATCACACTACCAACCTTCCTAACCTCTTAACTCAACAAAAGTATGGTGATCTTGGAAAGCTTCTCTTAATGCTTTTCGAGCACAGAAACAAAATTCTAAAGAATCACAAGTAATCACTTACCCTCTTAAGATCCGATAACCAATTAAGTCTTAGTGGACATTAATCATCATCATCATCATTCAATAGCAAAAAAAAATTATAAAACAAAATAAAAAAAAATTATAAACAAAAATGAACATACCTTATACACCCCAAAAAAACTTCAAAATCATTCCTTGTTATTAGCTTCACAAACACTCTTTACTATTAGCTGTTCTCATGTGATACAAAGACTTGTACATTTGATTTGACTTCAAAGTGACTCTTAAACTTTATTTTTCCGTGATCGAATCTGTAGAGGTTTAGCGTGGAGAATTCTGATTAAACTGAATCTGTAGTGATGAGGGCAAAGTCCCAGCAACCGATAAAATAGTCAACAATACAAAATTAGTGTCAAATTATAAACCAACACGACAAACAAAATGTTGTTCGAGAAAGCGTCGAGAATAATAAAATCTGCGTTCCCTTCTATTTTACTGTGATGGATATTTCATTCTTGCTTTGATAACAACCGTGTAACTTCTACATCATTTATAATATTTTTGAAACATTAACATCTTGAGACAAATGACATCCTAACCTCAAATTCTCACACATTTTGAGACGGCCCACGCCAGTATCTGTACTGCGAAGATCACTATGTCGAATGTCAAGTTGCATAATGTATATAAGTTGAATATATACTAGCACAGCCACTCAAAACGTGGTTGATGAACGTCTAAAGGCGCGGACAGAAAATGAAATGCACAGCCAGAAATTGAAACACGAGCGTTTACAGCTAGCATAGCCAACGTGTTAAATTCAAAATACAAGTTAACTTGGTAAACATGTTAACGGATGCATTAAAAAATACAAGGAAGTTATGAAGAGAAAATCACATTCATTAATTTGGGAGGACGACTAAGAATATGCCAGCATCTTCAATTGTTAACCATCAAATTAGAATTTTAGATTAAAAAGTGATTAATTGTGCTCATTGTCAATAGATATATACTTTTAGATGTAAATATATGATATTTGTATATATAATATATAATATTTACGTCATAAATTTCAATCTTAGGGTTGGCAATTGAAGACCCTGGCATATTCTTCGTCGTCCTCTCTAATCAATGGATGAGATTTTGATAAATTAACTTCCGCTCATTTATAAAGACTTACGTTTATGTGATTACTTTTTCACATTACTAAATAAGATTAAAGTATTACTTGATCACCACCAAACTGCCACGTTCAATGATTAAAAAATAACAACAAAAATTATTGTTCATGAGTGGATGCTTATGACCGCTTGTGGCCGCGTGGATTATGAACTGTGCCGTTTCTTCTTTGTGTTTTACAGTGCGCCGTCATTTTTTTACTTTGGCCGGCGCGTGGACGTAGCAATCCAAACAACATATAAACTGAAAGGTAAACCCTAAATATCAAAGCAATCTGGACAATGCAATATAGCAAAGATGGATATAGCAAATTTTATTTACAAATCCTAATTAAGGTTTATATTAAAATTAAGTTTAATAAATTAAAAATGCCTTTCGACGTTCATCAGCCACAATTATGTGGCTGTGCTAGTATATATACAAATATCCCGTTTCTATATCCCGTCAACCAGGGAAAAGGAGCCACTTAAGACCCCTTTGAAGCATGCCCTAGATTCGGGATGTTTCAAGAGCTTTTGTCAGGCGGGGCTGCACTCTCATTAGAAATTAGATCTACCCGATCCACACGACTATGTCGAAACAACTACTAAAAGGGGGAGGGAGAAGAAGTTAGACAAAAAAAAAAAACCCAGGAAGGCCAAGCGCAATAAGGGTTCAAGAGGCCCCAACCAGCTAAGGAACACCGAGAGGAGATGTGTTCAGGGAAGCAACACTGAGTCCTTTTCTGGATAACTCCCCTCAGGAGTATCGTAAGTACGAGCTCGCATCAATAAGTTTACCGTCTAGATTGGTGAGAGTGCGACGGCTGCGTCTAGGCGGTATGTGTCGGTTATTCGAGATGAGCTTAGCTTGGCAATGCCCGCTTGCCGGCACAAATGAAACTAACCCGGTCTCGAGTAGAGATGCCCACCAACCCCATCCTCCTCTTCGGGTGGGTGAAAATCATAGCGGAGGTTATAGGGTATATGGATAGCAGGGGTCCTTTGTATTGTGTATTTTGATTAACTAAAGTAGATAACTTTCTATTAATATTCAACTTATATAGATTATGCAACTTATATATATTCATATAGGTATCGAGAAAGAGCCGTAGGTTGAAATGGATTAACTACCACATTGGTATATTTTCATATCAAGAACAAATGATTATACACTTACAATCCGTTCTGAGTGAGTAACAGGTTTATGTTTTTTCTATTCCTATATAACTCTCAGCAAACCCTCATCTCATCTTTATTGTATTCACTCTTTCTTAATATCATTATAATTAATTAGAAAACATTATAAAAAATTTGGAATAGACCAAGAAAAAAGAACATGCTGACAGAAATTGAATGGTTGTTAAAATCCTAACATGCTGACAGAAATTGAATGGTTGTTAAAACCCTCTGATTGAATGGTATTCACTCTCTCTTAATATCATTATAATTAATGAGAAAACATTATAAAAAATTTGGAATAGACCAAGAAAAAAGAACATGCTGACAGAAATTGAATGGTTGTTAAAACCCTCTGATCATAAAGGGTATGAAATCTTATGAAATCATTGTATGCAAACAAATCTAGATTGTTTGATATGGAATTGTGAACTTCTATTTCAATAGCTCTCAGCAGTATCATTGTACACAATGGTTAGATTGTGATTTTCAAGAAGAATATGTTGACATAATCACAGCAAAATATTGCATTTGATTGTTGACCCAACAGAGATAAAAAAAACACACCTGCACGTCAAAAACACAATATGGTATTAGCAATCCATTGATTTTTAAGGATATCGCCTAACTTTAGGGAGGTTTGTTTCTTCCAAACGATGCGATTCCATGTTAACAACTCACAGCCACTTTCACCAGCTCGGTCTAAGTGTAGAGATTCCGTGTAAGAAGAAGAAAAAAAACGCAGAGCTGTTCTTGAACCCAATATGGCAGAGATTATGATAATCGATGGGTCGTTGGTAATTAGGGTCTATTTGTATGAGGAAATTTCAGGCTAACCGGACATACTATTGAAATCAATTTCAATAAATGCTCCAGATTTCGCATGCATGTGATAGAAACACATATGACATATCGATATACAACAAGGCTCTATTAAAGTTCGCCTGCCCAATTTTGGATTTAATTACATGTTTGATGTATTCAGGTTTGTGGTTTTTAATCCAATTTTATACACACATTCTGTAATATTTAAAAACAAAACTCATTAATAATCCAAAGGCTCATCCACTTGTCATTTGAAATAACTGGGGTATTCGAAATCAGTGACACAATATACACTCAATCACCAATTTGAAAAACTGGCACAATAATTTCAAATGTCAAATTTCAGGGTAATTTGAAAAACCCACAGTTTTTGTTCCACTATGGAGGTCATTAAAAATAAATGTTAAAAGTATAAAGTATGTTTAATGGCAATTAATAAGTCAATATAGTAATTTCTTAATAAACAAGTTAAGTAATGTTAAATATGTACATTCATAAATGTAAAGAAGTTAATGTTAAAAATATCATCCATTAATTTAAAGAACACCGCCAGAATATGACATCTTTAATTATTGGCCATGAGATAAGAGTTTCTAGTCAAAAGATTGATTAGTACACTCATTATTAATAGGGGAACACATATAGGCACAACAACAGATTGTGTTGGCTATGGGTATTTGGAAAAAGAGAAAAGACATTTCTACTCCAAAAATTGAAAATCTCAATGAATTGTATTTTTCGAAATAACAAGGTAAGTTGCGCCATTTTTGGAGGGACGTGAGGGATATAAGATTGATGGAGACATTAAAATTGAAATATAATATGTGATGCATAAACATATTAAGCATAGATATAGGAGGATGCAAACTTTAGGCGTCAGTCACACTTACAAGGAAATGGGTTCATCCTATACATTATATTATACTTGCTTAATCTCAACAATGTCTTTCCTAATGTCAATGTTCTATGGAGTTTAGGTATGGATTCATCCTTCTTTTCTCCCATCATACTTCTTTTCTTCCATCATGGTTATGGTCACAAATTTTTTGTTTACCCGCAAGAGTGTGGTTGTTATAGTTAACATGATCGTTCTACTTCTAGTGTAACCAAAGATTTATATGGAGGTTATAGAGAAGATATCTCCATTCTTTTCCATTTAGATTTGGACCTACATACCAACCTTGAAGAAAAATCACTTCCATCCTTAGAGTTAAAGGTGAATTTTTTTTGCAAGGAGATAAAAGGGTGGCCAACTTACCTATGATGTGATGAGAGCATTTTTTTGAAACAACACACTAGGTGAGTTGTATGTTGAGATCCTTTTCATTTAGTGCCATGCATTTGAAACAACACACTAGGTGGAGCTGTATGTTGGGATCCTTTTCATTTGGTGCCATGTTCCCTCATAGTTTAGTTGTGGTCACGATGCCCCTTCTCCATAAAACATAACATTAGTAGCCTTTAGGATGCCCCTTCTCCATAAAACTATGGGGAACCAATAATTATGTCCCATAATATACATTAGTAACACCAACTTCTCATCCTTCCTATTTTTCCTAGCATTAGTCACCATCACAAATACAATTTCCACTAAGTTATTAGAGTTGTAAATAGGGAAACACTTCCCAAATGATGAAGAGACTATTTTATGCATTAAATCCATTGCCATCATAAGCGTGTGAGTTTGTTTCTTATAGTTGCATTGTATCATAATCAAAGGGAGAGGTTGCACATATCAATTTTATTCCAAGGAATCTCTTAGTCAAGGTTTTTCTCATTCTTTTCTATTTGCATTCTTTCATATGATAAAAAATGATCTAAGTATCAAGACATTAAGGATCACATCTTCATAGCATTTTAAATCTCATGATTATATATATATATATATATATATATATATATATATATAATGGGTCAACCATCGATACTCATATTTGACATACACCTTCTTTTGGGGCTTCATTCTTGGTAGATTGGATTGCAACCTATCATTTTCAACACACAAGACTAGAGTGTTGACCTCAATTCTCCCCTCTAGAACATTTTTTTCTAGGTGTGTGCATAAGGGTTTCATTTTCCACCATTTTCAAGAAAATTTCTTCAAAATAAGAGAAAGATATCAAGCATTGGGGCCACTAACTCCATTAGAAAAATATTTTTTCAGAATTTTTTTTTCCTTAACCCTCATACTCAATGGATTTCTCTACAAATGGAGATATCCATTCTACCACAATTATTTAATTTTTTCTCTATTCAACATATTGATCCAACATAGTAGAATAAATTTTGTGGGGATCATACTATCTCCAGTAATGATCTCATTATATCTTAGATAGCACATGCGGATATTAGATCTACAATCCTATTCTATCTTATTTATACTTGTTATTTCATGCATGGACCTATGCAATTAGTAGGTATTATCCCCAATGACAGGTCCCAATTAGACCTTACACTATTTGGAATAGGAAATCCATATGTTTTATGGCTCGACAACCTTTAAATGATTTTGTGTGAATTTAGCATTTGTGGCATGATCCACTGTTTAGGTTTTTGGGAATGTAATACATGAGATGCAACTAATCTAATATGCAAAGTGCAAAATGATGCCTAGGATAAACTATCAAAACCAATGAGGTAAACATAACATCAAATATATTATTGATTTAAACACTAGTAAAAATATACTAAGAAAATGAAAGCATGAATTTAAATAACCAACCGCATTACAGATAATTATGAAAATGAACAATTGACTATATTAATATTCTTAAGGCTATAGAAAAACAATTTGTGAGATAAAAAAAAAAAAAAAAAATTCTCATACATGAAAAAAATATACATTGTAAAACCAAATGCTTACACCATTCCAAAACCTAGTAAACTAACATAAATAGTTCTACAAATCAAAAGTCTCATAAATGAAGTATATCTCCAAATGGAGAGGAACATAGTGGCTTCTTATTCATTAATTTTATAAAAATGTTTAAAAAAATGTTGAAGTAAAAACTTGGCTTCTCCTTATTAATATTTCATAGAATATCCTACAAAGATGCACAAACAAAAAGCCCTTTATTTGTCTGTTTGAACTTTCTTTTCTTTAACTATCCAATTCTCTTCTTCATCATTTGATTCCTTTTATAGTTTTTGAAATGTATATGCATGATAGTGTACAAAACATAGGCCACATAGGAAAACTTTATCATTGAATAAAAAAATTCATCAAACAAAACCCCTTTTTGGTATTTTTGATTAAACCGAGATATAACTGATTTTCGACCATATTCCTAAGTTTGAGAGAAAGGTTTAAAGTGCACATTAGTTTTGATACATGTTACCTCACTCTTATTATGTATGTTTTTTCCCTTGCACCCCCCTCCTCTAACCCTTTAGTAATGCATATGCGGGATGATAATAGTTTTGGCAAAATTCTTGCATATCACATCGTCAAATCGCACCTAGGTCTATTATACGGTAGCGGGGAGTGAATCTCACATACATTTTATTGCATCCCTCAAACCCACAAGAGCATGAACTCACAAGATCACATCCCTACATATCACAATCCCACAACCTGCATGCCACATCATTTCTTGATTCTCGCAATCCACATGCTATGTGCTCCAACACCCATCTTCCATGTAGGATATGATTGGTTTTCCCAAGGTAATCTAATCATATACATGACACAGTTCTCACATGATGAGAATAAGTGTCGTTAATTAATGAGGATTGATTCTCGTACATTTCCCATGATCACCATGTACTCAAATGACAATTACCATTTAATGAGTGACATGCACCAAATGTACGAAGGGGAAAATTTGAACAGTAAATTGGCCTTAATGTGTGATTAAGGGTTACCTATCAAGAATGAAATCAAAGTTGTACATGTAATCCTTACACTTATCCAACTTACACTTATCCAAGTGCATTTAAAGTGGAAAAATATGATGAACAAGGAGAAGAAAGAACCATTATATGGAGACATGGTAAATTCATTGGCTCTTGAAAGTAAGAATTTTCAGTGATCTATAGCATATAAGTGGTATTCTAAATTGTCTCAAGAAGATAATATTAGGTAAAAAGTTTGGCTATCATGGATAGTAAAATTCATATGTGTGCCTAAGGAATTCGATTTCAAAGAATAGGTCACCTAGTGCACTAAGATAATTGATTCAAAAAATGGCTCATTGAGGTTAAGGAAATATGAGGAAATCCTATCCATTTAATACCAATGACATTCAAAAGGATGTTGCTTCTCCCTCCAGATAGATTCATGAAGCTTCTTGGAGCATATTCCTTTGTTTATTCTTAAGGTGGTGGCATGGGTTTACTCAAGGAATTCCTGGTTTAGCCCTTGGTCAGATCCTCGAACATCAGTGAAATCAACACATGCATGTTGGCTCAGTCATTTAAAGAATTATCCTAGCTTTTAACACAATTAGTGGGTCAAGAATCAATAGTTTGAGGCTAAGGTGACAACTAACCAAAGCAAAATTGTTACCAAAAATAAGAAACAAACCATTCATGAAGATGAAAATACTAGGGTAAGTTCAAACATTGGTGCAGTGGAAGTATCTCACTGGAAGGAAACAAAAATCCACAACATAGACAAAGGGGTGGATCCACAAACAATGTTGAAAGTGACATAGTGCATCACCCCCATAAGAGCCCCTCTCTAGGCTAAAAGGATCAAGAGATAAGTGTGGTAGGAATAATATCAATCAGGGATTCACGGGTGATGGAGTTAGTGGGGACCCCCCACGATAGCAATTGGAGGAAACACACACGGTTACACATGTCCCCAAAAGAAAAAGGAACCTGAATGAAGGTGTTACTCCAGACCCCGATGGTTTAGAATTGAATATGACTAACATGGAAATTGATGAATTCAACAACATGCCCACATGGGTTTTAATACAACTAGTAGAGAGCAAGTTGATAGTAGAGGAGTTGGACCGCGAGGGTCCAACTATTTTTAGGAAGACTATGTCACTCTTAATCATGAAAAGTACAAAAAATAGTCTAAGAGGCTCCATATTGAAAGATTTAATCTGAAGGATATAAAGATGATGGGAAAATGGAGCTTTGAAATTTGAGTTGAGGGCTTAAAATATTTAGGGTTCTCAAGTTCCATCAGGCTACTGGTGAGGCTCTAGCTCACTCAATAACAAAGCATGAGTTAGAGAATGAGGGATTGAAAAAGAGGGTAAGAGAACTTAAAATTCCCCTTAGTCCAAAGACATTATTTGCAGAACCATTAGCTATGTTGGTTCCTAAGGGAGTCCCTAAACAAATGGTTGGATCAAGCTCTGAAGTCACTAAAGTTACAAAACTTCTCGTTGATATCAAGAGATATGTAGTTGAAAATATTGATAAAGGAATTGGAATTATGTGGGCATATTGGGAAATGATTGTCAAAGATGGTGTCATAGTTGGAAGGATTCATGCCCTTTGTGAATATCTACAAGAGGATCTATGAAACGATGATCATTTATGCAAGAATGCAATAAGAACATTCATGGCTAGAATATCCAATATGGATGAATATTTAAGGTGGAAGGGGGACCTTCCTTTTAAAAGCAAGTTGAAGCAAATATAGGTTGGATGGATTGGGAGAATTGAAACTCTTCATAAATTGAGTGCCACATGTGATTCTTTGATGGAAAAGAAGAGTGCATTATTTTAAAAATCTCTTGATATTATAAAGGAACTAGAAGTGATTGTTTTTATAAAGGAATTAATGTTATTAAATAAGGATTGGGTGGAAAAACAATTGGGTGTACAAAGGTTTGCATGGGGAACAGATCAATTTGATGACCTCATAAACTTTCAAGAAGAAGAGCTTCAATGATGGCTGGTGAATTTTGTGAATGAGAATGAAGATCATTCATCCATAGTGAAAAAATAGCGAGACACATTGAATAACATTGATGACGATTTGTTTGGAGTTAAGGTAAAAAAATACATAACCGTAGAACCATTGCATGACTATATCCAGGAATGGTTGAATGGTGTGTGTTAGCACTGAGATTCACCCTCAGATTGCGGGAGGATAATCCCAGTACCCATCATAGTTTTTGGTGGATGTTGGTTTTATATGAGTGGAGGTCAAAGGACAAAACTCAATATATGAATGATGTTTCAACACAGAACTGGACAAGAAATGCACAGGGAAGTGAGGTCCACATTAACTTCAGTCAGTGAATTGAGTTTAAGTGTGAGAAGAGGGAAGACTTAGTGAGAAAGGTGGAAAAGACTTCTACGGGCATCAAGATTTCAAGCATCTTGGATAAGAAAACATCAGACTCAAGATCACTCTTAAGGTCAAATTTCAGAGACTAAAATATGTCCAAACGACATAGTCACAATAGCATGATGATCAAACCTACATCACAATCTAGCTACAACAACTCGACTGGATCCTCCATGCCCGAGCCATTCAGTGTAAGAGGGAAAAGAAAACAAGGGAGATGACTAAAACTGGTCATGATACCGTTGTAATCAAACCTACATTACAACAACATAACAACCCTCGACTAGATCCTCCATGCCTAAGTGTTTTAGCACAATTTTTACAGAGAGATGAGAGAGGCTGACTTCTATTAATATGAAAGTATCAAATTTGATACATAACCAAAGAACAGTTTTGACATAAAAACATTACAAAATAAGGAGCTATGCTCAACCAGTTGACGACCTTAACAAAATATCAAAACTACCTATTTATACTCAGCCTAGTCCACCACTACTAAGAGTGTGATCTACCAACTGCATTCAAAACCTTTCGTTTGCATTTTCTTTTGTTAGACTGAGCGTGCATCCTTATGTCAGACATGAGATCAGATCAGTATGGGTTTGTAGGAAAATCTATCCACAGGGGTACCACGGGTTGACGGTTTAGTCCCCACGGTCGAGCCTTGCATGCCTTCCATTTATGGAGTGAGCCATGTTTTCAACCACCAAGCCTTCCTTCCATTAATTTATTTTCCTCGGGGACTCAACGAGGCTTAAAGCTTAGGGGGCAGCCACATGCTACTCTTGGATAGGATGCCATATAAACATGTGATTGCGGGGCTACCCAAAAGTGGTTTGGGTTCAGACTGCTTTTGAGGCCACAATCCATTGCCTTTCGCTACGTAGCACTTTCAACTTACCATGGTTTCAATTGAGGGACTACTCAAGAAAATTATCACCCAAGAATGTTTCATCCACGCAATGGATTATGGCCATAGATCTGGCCATGTTCTGATATCTGGGTGCACTTGCTAGATTTAGTGCCACTGCCAAGCTTTAATCACCCACCAACTTTAGGATCTGCCAAAAGTGTGCCTTGGGATGGGGTGATACTTTTGGCGCTGAACAATAACAAATCTTGGAGGATGATCTGACGTGGAGTCCTCACGTCACCATGTTGATATGTCGCATATGGAGAGGTAACATGTGTCACTCGAAAACAGGATGAGAGCATGTCTAAAACATTTGAAATGAGTGCCATATGTCAGCTCTAGATGGATGCCACGTGTCTGTGCTAGCGGCTGCCACGAACTTGGTACTCCAGGGCTCGAGTGCTAGATTCTTTTCCTTTGGATCCTCTATGTTCTTTTACCTGTATTTGATGATCCACTGACACGTGGCCTCCTAGTTTTGATGACTACGATCCCTTCAGGACTCCGTCCTCTAAGAAAACCAAATCTCAAACCTCATCCTCCTCTACATGATTTTACTCGGAGCTATGGATCTAATGACGCGTGGCCTGAATTTGACGATTGTGAATTACTTTGGGTCTCCGGACTCTGGGAAAAACAAATCCCAAACCTCATCCTCATCGATTCTTTTACCCAGAGCTGGCGATTTAATGACGCGTGTCCTCTTGAATCGAATGACCAAGAATTACTTCGGACCTTTATCTAGATTTCACAGATCTATGCCATATGTCCCCTAGATCTTACTTCAAGTAAATCCTCTGGAGCCAAGGATCTGATGCCCTCGTAGATCGACGGTCCATATTCATTCCGTGCCTTCGACACTTCTTCCTTTGGAAGTTTCAAATGTGAAACATGAAAAATCTCCCAGAGGAAAATCACCAAAGTGACATGGTGGCCCGATGTCATATGATGTTATGACTGCTGACGTGTCATGGAAATAAAGGTGACATGTGTCATATGAAAAAGGGATAATGTCACAACCAAATGACCTGGAATGAGTGCCATGTTTCATGACTGATGAGTCCGCCATGTGCTTCGACACTTCAAGACTTCGAGACTTCGGGACTTTTCAATACTTGACTTCCACGATTCTCCCCAGCATCAAACTCCGAAGCAAGGTATTTACCTCCACATGTCCCCTTGGATTGGACGGCTCAGATTACTTCAGGAGTTCGGTCTTCGACTCTTTGGGAATTTCACGCACTTCTCATTTCAAAAATCCCAAGGCTCATTTCCTCAAACACTTGGATTGGATGCCACCTTTCCCCCTCAAGATCAACATATCATGCTTACTTCGGGCTCCGAGACTTTGACGCTTCTTTCTTTGGCACTATACTTTGTGCAATTTTGAAATTTCGAATGCCCATGAGCCGCTGATCTGAACTTCTATCGGAATATCCATTGCTGAAAGATTAAACCTACATGTTTCTTGCATTTCCAACCCAACATGGACTGCTATTAAAGTTGTTCTTGATTTCCATGGTTGTGGCCTATGTGAACAAGGACTCGAGCAACTTGTTGTGGGCTGGAAAAACAGAAGGACTATCGAATGGAACAAAAGAGGCAAGTGTTCCTCGTTAGAAAAAAACAGAAATTCTTTGAGCCAAAACTTCTTTCGGGTAAGAAATCAAGAGAAACCAGGTTTCTTAAAAGAAGAAGCGGAAAACAAAAAACCGAAATTAACAGTCAAGAGGGAAAAATTGAAGACTTGGCATATGAGAAGGAGAGAGAGTCAGGGCAAGGGTACATGCCTAAGTATTGACAAAACACACACACAACTCTTGACAACTATATGTGATAACAATGTATTAAAAGAAATCACTAATCCACCATAATCTTGAAGATAAAAGAAATAATTATGGAAGTTTTGTTTGAGATTCTCCCTCTTATTTAAAGAATGAGAAGAAAGCCACATTAACCATTCTATGCTTCCATTTTTGTACAGGCTTTTTATGAAGCATTACCCTTATTTTTCTACCTTCTTAGTTTGCAAATCATTTAGTCTTGTCATTTGAGTATTGTTGTTTGTAGGATTGGTTTCTGACTACCTTTTTTTGTCTTCCAGATTTCCTTTTCTTAATATATGGTCTACGAGAGATCCATCCCAGTCCACTAGGGAGAATGAATTTTGTATTTCTCATTTAAATATCATGAATATTGTGTAGTGTTGATTTGTTGCACACATTTTATTTGATATTGAATAGTCAATTTGTACTTATTTTGTGAAATCCCATAGAGAGATATCTTGGGAGCTCATAACATTTGTGGTTTCAAGATTTTATTTAAGCATGAAATCGCGAGAATGAGTTTCCTTTACATCCTTATTATATGAATGTTGCTAAATCATTTAAATTTATCTTAAAAAGGACCATATTTTTTCTACTCTTTGTTGTGTTGTTTTGCTTCAGATATATCATCGTATCTTGCCATGATATTGGAAGTGGTATAATAGAAGAAATGATGTTTCTTTCTTCATGATTTAAATTTATGTCTTTTTAATATGTTCCTCACCCATTCCACTCTCAGGCATTAAGTGTGTGAATGAGAAAAACATCTATCCATGAATGACATAATTATTATCTGAGTGAGAAATAGAGGAGAACCACTTCTTTAAAAATGAAGAGGGTATATTTGGATTTTCACAAGAATAACCAATGAGATTGTCTCTTCTCCTTAATAGGAAAAAATATCTACAATTAGCTAGGTGTTGGGAGTCCCAATTTGAGGATTGGGAAAGATCTTAAAATTAGAGCATGGTTTCATGTGGAAGAGGCCCAAGTTTTGAATTCAGACCCAATTACAATTGAACTTCAAAATATTTCACATGTGTAAATCCATACGTTTGGGAGCAAAATTATAAGGTTATGATAAGATTTCAATAAATGAAAAAATATTTGTGGGAAAGGAGGCCAATTTCAAATCAAGGTCAATTGAGAAATCAATACCTTATTACACTATCATTCATAAAGGGAATGCATGATTTTGAAGTTGGGCCTAATTATTGAATCAAGCTTGGGTTCAAGCACTTTGGTGATTGGAGGGCCCAATTTTAAGGTTATGGAATGACCAAAGAAATATATATTTTGAATTTAACATACAAAGTTTGAAAAGAATATAAACAAAACAAAATAACATTGAAGAAATCAAAAAATCTATACAGTTTGAATGGCGATAAGACGGTATGATTTGGAAATCATAATTCACTTGCAAAATCAAGAAAAAGAAACAATGAACAAGTGAAAAGGGGGCTCAAATTTGAGAATTATGGCTGATATTTTGTCTTTAGAAAAGGTTTTGGTATGAATTAGTCGAGTTTGGAAAAATAAAAAGTTTGAAAGGTTGAAAAAGGCATTCAAACAAAAAGTAAAAAGATCTCTAATGAAAGGGGTTGGGGAATTTAAATAGTTCAAATAGATAAACAAAGAGGTTGATTTCGATATCGAGGCTAATGCCAAAATTGAGACCCATTCATACCAGACTGAAGGCCTCAATTTTGCAATAGGTTTTGATTACCAAGTTAGGTTGATCAAAATATCTAGGAAAAATATTAATGTTTGAAATAAAGACACAAAGTTAGATAACTTAGTTCAATGTTTGAACAAAGGCTAGTCTTTGAAATATTCAAAGGTTTGAACAAAAAATAAAAGGAAATCTTGAAGGAAAGAAGAGGTGAAAGGAGGGTCTGATTTGTGGATCAAGCTTGATTACCAAATCAGGGGATTGATCAAGTGATCAAAGGGAAAACCATGCATAGTTTTGATGGTAGAAGTGTCCCGAGACACAAATTTTATTAATTAAGGAAAATAAATTACATAAATAGTGCAAGAACTTACAACATTACTGTCACATGAGAAGAAGTGAGCTTTAAATAATCTCATCTTGCTAATTTAATAAACTAATTGTTTTATGGACATATTATCACATAATCATGTGAGTATGAAAAGTGTCCATGTACAATAAATGTAGATTGTAACAAGTTCCTAATTTAGTGATTCTAAGAAATGACTCTTTTCTATACATACATCTACTCTAACAATATTCATTCTATAAAATCCTAAGTACAATAAAATAATATTAGACTAAGTCCTTTTAGGATTTGTCCTTACCTTTTGTAAGTTTGCTCTATTGTGATCTTAATGCTATTAATATCATGGATTATCCTCAACCTTCACAATACTGATAAGATTAATAATATTAATTATACTAATACTTTATTACTAGCATTAAAAGTAGGGTTTAAGTATTACTAGCATTAATGTTCGCCATCAATTTTAGGGTTTAGACTTAACACCACTATTATTAGAGTTTTTGCTAAAAGCCATTATTAATAACCTTAATATTATTAATTATAATACTAATAATACTAACATTAGTATTTCTAAGGTTTTAATACTTTATTAATAGTAGTACTTTTAATAATATTATTAATAATACTAGGGTGTTTTCATAGTACTATACTTAATAAATCTAAGGTTTATATTTCCTTAGTACTATATTTTTAGGGCTTCCTACCTAATAGTTTTACTAATTTATTAATTTACTAATTTTAGGGTTTGAAGCCGACCTCTTAGTTTTCACTTTCCTAACAAGATGATATTTATTGTTTCTCTTCTCATCTTTTCTCCTTGGCTTTGCATCCTGAAGATGGATCTTGATATGGATTTGAAATGTCAACAAACAATCGTTAATAATATGAATTACCTAAACAAATTTGAAAACAATCACAACATAAATCATAATAGTCAGACAATATACTAGTTTGATAATAACCTTTGTGATGAGTGTCCTCATGTAATGATACTTTGTGTCGACATGATTTGTTTTGGAATGAAAAACTAGATTTTTAGCAAGTTTAATGGCCGAATGACTGTCAATCAACAATGAAGTAGCTTTTGTTTGAGGAATTCCCAAATTTTATAAAACTCTACATAACTAGACCATCTCCCATGTTGCTTCCCACACTGAAATATATTTTGTTTCTGCTAAAGTATTTTCCAATGTAGTTTTCTTCTTGTAACTCCAAGAAATATCGTTGATCCCATATTCATAAATATCTTGATGTCGATTCCCTATCGTCAACATTTCCAGCAAAATATGCATCCAAATATCCAACAAGTACAAAATTATTATTCTTTTTGTATAAAATACCATAATATTTTGTACTTTGGATATATCTAAGAACCCTTTTCAATGCATTCCAATGTATTTCCCTTGGTTCCTGCATAAATATCAAGAGAATATTAACTTCATATGATAAATCCAAATGAGTGTATGTAAAATAGATCAAATTTCCAATCAACTACATGCAATTAGTGTTGTTTACTAATCGCCCCCCTCGACCCTTCAATTTTTGAAAGTTTTAAGTTTTTCTCCATTGGGGTGAGAACAAACTTGCAATCTTTCATGCCAAAAATGTTCAGTAGTTCAGATGCATACTTTCATTGACTAATGAAAATGTTGTTGGATGTTGGAATACTTCAAATCCAAGATAGTAGTGAAGTAAATCTAGATCGATCATCTTGAATCCAACCTGTAACTCTTGCTTTACCTGTAAAATATGGTCATAATTGTTCTGAGTAATAATTGTTAGAAAAACAGGACCGCAGAGCAATAAAATAAATCAAATGCAGAAACAGAACACAGAAGATACACAATACAAGAGAGACATAGATTTACGTGGTTCACCCAGTGTGGGCTACGTCCACCAGAGAAATTGCCAGGTCCTTTCTTTATTAGTATCCAGCAAAATGAAGGGATACAACCTACAGCAAAAACCGTTGTAACTTCCTCTTCTTTCTCTCACAGTCTCCTCTCTCAGAATACAATACTCACCAACATACATAGCCGCAATACATTTCCCTCATAAAAGAGGGTTGCCTTCTAGGGCAAAAAACCCTAACATAATCTCTATCGTTAGATCTAGGACCTTATAATGAACAGTTCAGATTTATAATGAAATTACAATATACTTTTACAAGGCAATTTTTTCTTCAGGGGCTTCACCCCCGAACCCCTGCTTTCCCCCAGACCCCCCAGCCGGGGGGATAGCCCCCCTGGACCCCGCAGAGGGGGTACCCCCCCTCTGCACTCCCCTGCGTGGAAGAGTGTACATACTTCTGGGGTGTAAATACTTCATGAGGTATAAACACGACTGAAAGTAAAATACCTCTAAATCAGGAAGATAATCAGGCTCCACAACCAACAATCTCCCACTTGGAGACTGATCTCAACAACTCCACCGTTGTTGTATATGCTGGACTCTGAACCTTCTTGGACCTG
>JZKD02S0423878.1:224717-246472 GCA_000966675.3 Picea glauca | reverse complement strand
GTTCAAGTACAAGATGATTCAAAATGAAAATGTCTCCTTGGTATATATAGGAGACTAGGAGGTATAATTACAACTAATGGCCTAAAGCCAGCATAAATAAAATAAAATTACTAATATAATATGCTCCAATTAAGGGGTAATGAGCCAATATTAGGGCTTAACAATGACTCTTTACCATCCCGTGAGAACTCAGGATAAATAAACATCCATAAATTATAATTTTTTCAAATATTAATAAAATATTCCCTTGGACTTAAGCCCCTTTGTCTTAGCCCCTCTTATAAACTCTTAGCCCCCTTTTCCATTTTCAGTAGAATTTATCCCCCCCGTCTCTTTTCGTCTGATTTTTTTGGGTGTAGCGATGTGATTTTATTTATAATTTGAGTGTGATTACATTTTACAAGGACATGCGCACTGGCCTTTTTGAATCCTAGCTCATGAGCCCAATAAACACACATGATATCCAACCTCAAATACATATACACATATATATAAAACTCGGTCCAATGAGCACTTCAAGTTAATCCTTGCACACTTACTCATGTGCACATAAAACTTAACCAAAACTTTGTGCTAATGAATCACCATCCTACATGTACATTTACATTTCCATTTACAATTGGGGTTCATATTAGGGGTATTGCATTCCCCTACCCCTTATTTATTCTTTATCTTCAGTGCATTATATACACATGTAGATACAAAAACTTCAAAAGTCTTCAAAAAAATGCAAGTACTTTTCCCTCATAGCATCCTCGTGCTCTGAAGTTGCTTTCTTAGGACTGTACTAGGTCCATTGGACCTTTACTAGCTCCATGGATTGATTCCAAAGTTGTTTTATTTTTCGGTCCAATATGTAAACCGGTCACACTCGAAAATCGCTTTATGGATCAACATGAATCACATTCCAATCAATTACATGATTAGCATTAGGCACGTACCTTTTAATCAAGTATACATGTAAAAAATTATGAATACACAAGGATGTAGGTAGTGAAAGCATATATGTGACAGGACAAATCCTCTCTATGATTTCAAATGGACCACAGTAGCATGCTGCCATCTTAGAAAAATTTCCCAACTTCAAGGAACAATGTCACATTTTTACTTTCAAGAACACATGGTCACCCTCTTTAAACTCTCTATGGGTTCTGCCTTTATCTATGCATTTTTTCTTCCTGTCTTGGGCAACCTTTAAATTATGATTTATTTTTACAATCTCTCTTCCATTTCCCAGAGTAGATCTGGCCCAACCACGAATATGTCTGTTGGGTTATCCAATCCCACTGGTGTGTTTCACTTTCTATCATAAAGTGACTCAAATGGGATCATATTTAAAGTTGCTTGATACCCATTATTGTAAGAAAACTCTACCAAGTGTAGATACTCTTCCCATTTTGATGGTTTATCCATCACATACATCCTGAGCATATCTTCAGTCAACTGATTTACTCTCTCTGTTTATACCTGTGACTCGAGGTGATATGTTGTGCTAAAGTTCATATTTGTCCCAAATCCTTTGAATATCCCTTTCCAAACATTCGATGTGAACTTGGGATCTCTGTTAGACACAATTTTATTAGGTACACCATGCATATTAGAAATTTCTCTCATGTATATATTAGTAATTTTGGCTTCCTTGTGACTTTACTTCACTGGAATAAAATGGGAAACTTTAGTAATTTTTTCCACCACTACCATAATAGAATCATGTTTCTCAGCAGTCCTAGGAAGCTTAGTTACAAAATCCATGGTTACAAATTCCCATTTCCACTTAAGAATGCTTAAAGGATGTAGAAAACCAACTATGTGTTTGTGCTCAGCCTAGACCTTTTGACATTCAAGGCATCTATCAATAAAATCAACAACCTCCTTTTTCATGCCTAGCCAATAGTGTTGATTTTTGACCACTGCAATTTTCTTCTTGTAGCCTAGGTTCCCAACATAAGAAACTTTATGCATCTCTGACAATAACATATTTTTCAACTCCTGATTAGTTGGCACATAACTGCACCTATACATGAGGATCCAATCTTCTTTTAGCTCATAACCTTCAAATTTTTGTTGCAATTTACCTTGTTGTAAATTTTCCTTTATTTCCACATAGCGCTAATTTGATTTGGAAAACTCTAAAATTATGTCATTTAAATATGATTTTTACATTTTAATGGTTGTATCATGTATCTCATGCACCCTCCTATTGAATACGTCAACCACCTTGTTCTATTTCCCTTTGATATGCTTGATATGAAAGTCATACTCACCGAGGAATTCCAACCATATGCTTTATCTAGGATTTAAACTTGGTTGTCCAAACAAATATTTCATACCACTATGGTATGTCATCAACTCAAATATTTTTCCCATGAGGTAGTGCCTCCACATCTTCAAGGCATGCACTATGGATGCCAATTCCAAATCATGAGTAGCATAGTTCCTTTCATTCTCTTTTAATTTCCTTGATTTGTAGCACACCACATGCCCATTCTGACTAAGGACTCCAGCAATCCCTTCCTTGCATGCATCTATGCACACAAAGAAGTCTTCATTAGGATTAACAATTCTCAAAATTGGTACACTTGTAAACAAACTCTTCAAGTGTTGAAAACTCCTTACACAATTCAAAGTCCATTCAAATCACACACCTTTCTTTCGCAAGGATTTAATTGGGTATGCAATCTTTGAGAAGTGCTCAATGAATCTTCTGTAGTAACCTACAAGTCCCACGAAGGACCTCACCTCAAATACATTTATTGGTGTTTTCCATTCTTCAATGGCCCTTGTCATTTTTGAATCCACTGATATTCCTTCTTTCGAAATGATATGTCACAAGTAATGGAGCTGTCTTTGGTAAATGAGCACTTTCTCAACTTTGCATAAAGCTGAAGCTTCCTCAATAGTTGTAGCACCATCCTTAAGTTTTTCTTGTGATCTTCTTCATATTTTGAGTAAATAAGTATGTCATCCAAAAATAAAATGACAACCATATCTATGTAACTTATGAAAATTCCATTCATTAAACACATTAATACAACAGGTGCATTTGACAATACAAATGGCACCATGTTGAACTCATAATGTCCATACCTCATTCTAAAATTAATCTTCTTGATGTCTTCTTCTTTAATTCTCACTTGGTGATATCCATATCTGAGATCAATCTTTGAAAATATCTGCATGCCCCTCAACTAGTCAAAGAGGACATATATCCTTGGCAAAGGATACTTGTTCTTTAATGTTACTTTGTTCAACTTTCTGACGTCAATACAAAGCCTAAACATACTATCCTTAGTCTTCACAAAAAATATTGGGACACCCTAAGGTGATACACTTGGGTGTATACACCCCTTCTTCATAAGCTATTCAAGTTGAATTTGCAATTCATTCATCTCTGGTGTACTCATCCTATAAGTGTTCTTGGATATGGGGGTTTCTACAGGCATCAAATTTATAGAGAACTTAATATCTATTTTTGGTCGAAACCCCAAAATTTCTTTAAATACATCTTCAAATTATTTTAGTATTGTGTTGTCTTCAACATTTGGCACTTTATCCTTAGGTTCCTTCTCCATGTGTGTTGAAAATACTTGACATCCTTTCTTGTATCTTTTCTTCAATTGAAAGGTTGAAAATTCTCTAATAGTTACAACTCTTGGAATGCCTTGAACTTCCCTTAAGTTTCCTTCCTCATCCAAGCAATTAGATTCCTTATTGTAACAATTTAGAACAACGTGATGTTGGTCCAACAAATCTGTACTGATGATGAAATCATAAGAGCCCAAAATTATGATATTCAATTCAGATTTTGTGCTTAGCCCATTCATATCCATTGGACATGCCTTAACCATGTCATTAATTTTCCATTTTTCCCTTGTAGCTAATTGTACCAACCAAGGTTTTTCAATGTTTCTTCTTGGAAATTGGAATCTTTCCACCATCTTAGGATCTAGATAACTATGACTAGCTCTTGAATCAATTAAAATAGCAATGGGTTGGTCATTAATATTACCTTCAACTTCAATCATGTGTGAATGAAAATCAACTTGATTTTTATCTA
The DNA here is from genome assembly GCA_000966675.3 of Picea glauca. NCBI lineage: Eukaryota > Viridiplantae > Streptophyta > Pinopsida > Pinales > Pinaceae > Picea > Picea glauca. Next base: position 242,415 of record JZKD02S0423878.1, on the reverse strand, counting down.
GGGCTGCATAGATCCTTGGTATATTTATGCCTGTGTCTTCAAATGTCGCATGTTTCTATACATTTTGAACATTCCTCACTTTTTCACCTCTATGAGGGAAATATTTGTATATGTGGTCTTCCCCACAACCCCAACATTGAATAGGTGGCTACCTTGGTATTTTCCCCATTGTCGATGGTCTCCTTGGGAGTTGGTTTTCCTTGAAAAGTATTTTGAAAAAATGGTGTCTTAGTCCCCTTCTTCCTCTGTTCCATCTTGCTTTTCTTCTTGTCTTCCCATTCCTTTTGGAGAGTTAGTCTTCCCCTTTGATGATCATAGAGACATTTAGCTCGCCTTATGGCTTCCTCCAATGTCTTGGGGTCATCATATTGTATCTTGTCACAGCAGCCCACTCAGGTACCTTTGAATTTTAACTTTTTCATCCTTGATAAATGCAAAATTTTTCATCAAATCTAAGAATATTCTTTCATAGTCATCTATTTTCATACTCCCAAGATTTAGTTCAAATAAGTCCTTCATTTTATTTTCATAGTATTGCTTGGTTAAGTATTTCTTTTGAAAATATATTTTAAAATCTCTCCAAGTAACCTTCCTCTCATCAATGTGTTGCACTTGCACGAACTAATCCCACCACATTGATTATTTTCCCTTTAGAGGATAGATGGAAATTCTCCCTTCTTCCTGCGTGGAGTAATTATGCAGTTGGAAGTACTTCCTCATCCCCAACAATTAGGTCTCTACAGATTCATCCTTCTTAGGCTCACCATCAAATGTAGGAGGATTGATCTTATTCATTTCCCCTTGTAGCTCATCCACTCGAGTCCTTCTCTTATGATTTTTGATAGGAGATGGACTTGAGATACTACGCACTTTGCTAAATGAATGTTTTGGTGAGTGGTGATGTTTCCTATAAACACTTCTTGTTTATCTTATTTTACCATGACTCCTTGACTTGCTTGACTCTATCTCCTTATCCATTTTCTTCTCTATTATGTCCAAGATTTGCATCAACTTGATATTGAAGCCATCTTGTTGCTCCTTAGCTTTCATAAGCCTTTCACTATCATATTTATAGCTTTGTACATATTTTTGCAGTCCCTTTATGGTTTCTACCAAGTTTATGCGCTCCTCCTTAAATTTTGTACTATCAATACCCATACTTATATACAAACCCTCGAATTCATCATCATGGTTTTAATTTATTTGAATATCTTCCATTCTTTTGACTCTTTGCATTGCGTCTGTCCTAATCTAATCGTTGTTAATTCTACAAAATGTGTAGGCAATAAGATTTGTTAGACAAATTCATGCAACAATTTAATGAAAACTCTGCACCATTTTGTCAGAATCCTTTCTTCTGATTTCCTGGATGATTTTAACATCCCAATTCAAAATTTATGGGTGAATAATTGGACTCATCTATCTAAAAATTTCCCATCTACAATTCCCTTCCATAATTCAGAGTCTTGTGCAGTAAATTATGGTCATTTGGAATTCACCCAAATACCCTTTCACTCTTTATTTCTTCCTTTTCAAGCCCATTCACACATTGATATTCAACACGTACCAATGGGCAATGTCAATATTTAACATATACACCATGTACCAGTATTATGCATGCACCACTAGTTTTTCTCCGCGCAACCCCAAATGTTAGTGCACCCACCCATGTGCCATTTTTTCTACACATTTCCAGTGTCACACCCTGTAATGTCAAAATTTAGTGCGCACACTTGCAAATTGTTATTTTATGCGCACCATGGTTGCACTATAATTCCAAATTCGACCACTTATCAATCTAAATTTTTACCTTAAGTAGATACTCGGCTAATGCATGCTCAATGTTGAAACTAGAGCTCTGATACCAATCTGTAATGTTCCCAACTCTTATATCAATCTGTAACATCCCTCGTTACCAACACTTGGAAAATTCTATGATACCACTTTGTAATATCCCCAACTTACTGTTGAGAAATGTCGATCCAAAAATCTAGTGCAAAGATTCTACACTTTAACGCTAATCTGCTAGAAACACATGAGGTAACATGCATAATCCCAAGCTAGATCGTGCCACACAAATTTTCCTCTTTAGACACTAGTTATAACAGCAAAATTAACTCATAATACAACTGCACGCACAATCGTTTAGAGCACACAAGTATTACCACATGTGTAGCCACTATAAACACATGGTTACTACTATATGTACAACCATTATAGCACCACATGAAAATTTTGTTCTCCTTATGCATGGAATGCTTCCTCGTGCACACAACAATTCCAACCTCTTGTGCGCAAGGATTATTTCCCTACGTGCATGAAAATTATAGCCTCGCCTCATAAACTCATGACCATTATTACAAAATTAACTAACAAGATTAATTTTCAACTGTCATACTCTGCATGTGCGACAACAAATATTGAATAACAACATCACACTTACATTCACAAACAACATTATAAAAAATAACATCAATTAATTAAATGCAACGTCATACAGGGAATAAACCCATATCATACATAGATAATTAAGCACACAACAATTCAGACAAACACATAAAGGAAAATTATCTTTTGTAAACAATCACCAACTTCATGCAAATCTCAGATGTTCCTCCCATCCATAGACTCTTTTGCTCATACAATTTCAGCACTAGGTCACCCCTGAGCTGGGGCTTAAAATCCAACAAGGAAAAAGGATTCATAATTCCAGGATAAGGTCTGAGAATTAGTAGAATTGCTCAGTCCAAGGTGCCCAACTGCTGCAACTAGCCTACAATCTCTCATTCCCCACATGCATGTCCCACCCCAGGAAGTGTGCCCCTTCTCTACTCAACAATTCCTTGGTTTCCCCACTTATTTTATAGGGATTCAACAATAGGATGGACAGGAAGTCTCAGAGCCCTGTAACTAATGCCCAATGCACCATGGAACAATTCCTAGAAAATATCTCACCTGGAGAGAAAGCTCATGGGCCTGACACCCCGCTTCTTCAACAAAAAATATATCACCTAGAGAGAATTCACACGGGCATGGAAACCCACCTCTTCGACAACAAAGACTCTAGTTACTAGATGGAAACCCCTTTCCAATATTTTCTCTACAAATAAGGTAATGGTTGTCCCCAGTTTATATGGTCTGACGGATGAATAAAATGGGTTAAAAATATCTCCCCAAAATACAACAAGGTTCAACCATATAATTGCATGGTCATAACTACACACTTGTCACATTCAAAATTAGCATTAGCCACTTGGTGACTCATTCCCATCCCTTGGTAACTTAGGATAAACAAATATCCATAAATTATACATTTCATAAATATTAATAAAATATTCATTTGGACTTAATTCCCCTTGTCTTAGCCCCTCTCATAAAATCTTATCCCCCTTTTTCTTTTTTGGTGGATTTTATCCGCCCGTCTCTTTTTGTCTGATTGGTTTGCATGCAACGATGAGATTTTATCAATATTTTTAGTGTGATTACATTTTACAAGGATAGGAACATTGGATTTTTTGTATCTTGTCTCACCATCCCAATAACCACACAGGCTCTCCAGCCTCACACACACACACACACACACAACTTAGCCCAATGCGCACTTCAAGGTAATCCTCACGCACTTACTCAGGTGCATGCAAAACTAAACCAAAACTTGGTGCCAACGGTTCACTAGCCTATATGTACATTAACATTTTCATTTACAATTGGGGTTTGGATTAGGGGTATTACATTGCATGTTTCCATATAATTATCCATACCTCCCTGCTCCTCAACTTCATTAATAGATTCATGTAAATCTCTTAAAGTTATGACAACATTAACTTCATCTTGGAAAATTGTTTCAAAATAGATTGTCGCACCATAAACTATAGTCTGATGAGGTACTTCCTCAATGGTTTTCTTTGTTTTTTATTTCCTAATGTAAGTTTTAAGAGGGCTTGTTTAGTCATTGAGTGAATATAAATCAATGATTTTCTGCAGTGTGCCCAGGAAACTAAACTTAATCTTTTTTTTTTAATTTCTTCAAGGGAAGAATGTAATATTTTATCCAATAAATGAGTCACATCTACGAGCCTTTCTTCAACCCAATAAATGACTAGCCTCGTCCAGTCATCGGAAATAGCATTCTTATGATGATTCATAATTTTCCTAAGGACAAGTTGAATCAAATACTTGTATATTCCCTATGGAACATCTAGCATTTTTAATTCATTCCTAGGAATATATAAATTTTTCAAAAATATTTTACCAGCCATCTCAATCTTTTCTACCTTGGGATTTTTATTTGGAGTTAAATGTTTCTCCCACTCTGTGTGGAATTTTTTTTTCTCTTGCAAGAAAATCATCATCTAGGTAAGCCGTTTTCCCAAATAGTTTGAATTCCATAGCTATATCTATTGTAACATCAAGCATTGATGGTTCATCAAACATCTTTTGGGTTGAGTCAGTCGATAGGTGGACCTACATCTAGACATTATCGGCCAAGTAGTCGACATGCCTATTTTTTGTACAGTTGAAAAACAATCGAAGATAGTTCAGAGGTGGATCGAATAGCCCTGTATTTGACTATTAGTTGGATGGATAGTCGAACGGATCTAGTCCCGACGAGCAGACTTGCCAAAGCATATTTTGTGGGACCAACTCTTACCATCGGTCATTGTATGTGGAAAAGATCTTCTGGATTCTATGGTAATCGGTTCGATCTTGGGACTATGAAAGAAGACCCCATGGGTTATTATTGATATGAAGTGATTTTAGATTGCATATGATCATGCAGATCAAGATGTGCAATATGCACTGTGATATTCTAATCATATTGCATTGTGATTAAGTTTTGTAACAGTGTCTTTAGACGCCACCTCTCTTCTTCGAAATTTTTTGTTCCTCTTATATATGTAACAATGTGTTCTTTGTTTCATATTGAGTTCCACCCCATTATACAACATGTTATCAAAGTCAATGGTTTAAAACCTCAACCTATTATATGAAAACCTTGATGAGTCAGATTTGTTGTGTGATCAACTCTAGGTTGATGGTTTGCTAATTGGAGCTTATTGAAATAGACCAATCTATTTAGATATCGAAGATGTCTTCAAATATTGATCCCATTGTTATGAATGGATCAAATTATGACATATGGATTCCAGATATGGAAATTCTATAGAAGAGTAAGGGACTGTGGTAGTATACCAAGGTTGTGATTCTAGATCCAGCTGATGCTTCAGAAAACTTTGTCATTGATGTAAATAAGGATGAATTTTTAGGGGTCATCACGACCTACATCTCACAAGAAATCCATTTTCATCTCAGTGGAATTGATTGTCCTCATATGGTATGGAAGAAGTTGAATACCTTGTTTGATCATGTACCAAATCGCAGTGCCAATCTGTTGTTTGTTTCTCAATTGACTTAGACTGGTAAGATTGTGGAATTTTGGCCAGATCAGTTCTATGTTCGAGATATGAAGAAAGGAAATTTGATTGTCGTTGATAGGATTCTGGACCTGGCAGACAAATTATAAAAGTTATGTAACTCGACTCGACCAGAATCAGAACTGACTGCACTCACTTCTCACACTAATGAGATAAGTCAAATTTGGCATGAATGACTCAGACATCTAAATTTTTGTAGTTTGTAGGCACTAGAAACTCAAAACATGGTCACTGGTTTATCGAAGGTGTTTCCTCTTGAAGGTGAATGTAAGGGTTACATACTTGGGATGCATCACCAGACACCTTTCGACTCTGGAAAATCTTGGAAAGCACAAAACCTACTGGAACTGGTCCACAGTGATGTATGTTGTATCAAATTACCTTCACTAGAATGTGTAAGGTACATTTTGACTTTAATTAATGATTTCTCTCATTTCACATGGGTATTTTTCCTGAACAATAAAAATATTGTGTTTGAGAAGTTCAAAGAATTATGGGCCTTTGCTAAAAAGAAATATGGTGGTCTCATCAAGTGCTTGAGATAAAAAAATGGTGGTGAGTATGTCAATTAGCCTTTTGAAGAATACCTACTTCGATATGGTATTGAGTCAAAGAGTTTGGTTCCTCACACACCTCAACAAAATAGAGTTGCAGAACATAAGAATCAAACATTATTCAATATGGATAGATGTCTACTATAGGCTAAAGATCTACCCCCTCGATTATGGGCTAAAGTAGTATACTTTGTAAATTATCTACTCATCCTCATCTTGACTCGAGTTGTTCCTTCAATGACTCCAGTCGAATGATGGTATGGAAATAAACCCTTTTTTCACCACCTTTGTGTGCTCGGATGTGTTTCCTGGGACCAAATTCCTGATGATTGTCGAAAGAAATTGGATGCAAAGATCCATTCTTGAATCATGATGGGATACTCTGAATAATTGAATACCTATCGACTATTTTATCCTGTCCAACGACAGATAATTGCCCTATGTAATGTTTGGTTTGATGAGAAGTATTCCATATTTAATTTGTTAAAATCCTGTTTTGTATTGTTGTAGGATGCTCCCTTTGATATTGTCTTGGACAATGGTTCTCTTCATCTTCTCTTTAGTCCTTTGATTTTTTCGTTAAATCCACTTGTTTTAAATCACTTGTCGATATTTGTGTCAATTGTTCCGATGTCCTTAGTTTTGACTGGTCCACTGACTGAATACCCTCTGACTTATTATCCACCCATTGTCATGCATCATGATTCACTTGTCTCTTTTCTTCCTCGATGGGATGCCAAGATAATTGAAGCCACTTGAACAGATGTTGAGGATGCCTCTTGTCAACGAAAAACTCAAATTCATAAGAAACATGCTTGCATTACCTTGATGACTTATGTTCTTGAAACTTATGAAATGTTTTCCTACTCATATGCCGAAGCCCTACCTGAATGGGAAAAATAAATGAATTATGAAATTGATTTTTTGTCAAAGAATCAAAGTTGGGACTTGGTTCCATGACCGCATGGAAATAACATTTTGAAGTTTTGATGGGTCTACAATATCAAATTTACCTCTAACGGTGTTGTTGAGTGACATAAATCTCACCTCGTGAAGAAGGGATTTTCTCAACAAGAAGGCATTGAATACACTTAAACCTTCCCCCCGTTGCAAAGATGAACTTTTTTCAACTAATTCTTTCCCTCGTTGCTGTCTTTGGATGAAAAATTCATCAGATGGATGTGAAGAGTGTCTTTATTCACAGATACATATCTGAGGAAATTTACATGGAAAAACCACCTAGATTTGTGATAGATTCCAATTTGGTATGTCAAATCAAGAATTTTCTTTATGGTTTGAAGTAGGCTCCCCAAGCATGGTATGCTAAGACTAATTGTTTCTTTATTGGCCTTGGCTTCAAACGGCGTGAAGATTATCGCAATCTGTATGTTATCCACTCCAACAGTGACACCTTGATTTTTGTTGTATATGTTGATGGATTAATAATCATTGGTGATAATAATGCTCTCATATTTAGATTGAAGAAACAAATTAATGACTCCTTTGACATGACAGATCTTGTCACTCTGCATTATTTTTTAGTTATTCAATTATTACCATAGTGTGATGGATTTTTTATTTTTCAATATAAATATGTAATGGATTCACTGACACACTATAAGATGACTGATTGCAAGATTTGTTCCACTCCTTTTTAGTTTGGAGTGAATATGAATAAAACTTTTCAAACACCCATTGTCAATGATACACTCTATCAAAAATTGGTCAACATTCTTATTTATCTTACTCATAGCCATCCTGATATCTCCTTTGTTGTTAGTGTGGTTTCTTGTTTCATGGAGGATCCAAGAGAAAGCCACTAGAAAGAAGTCAAACACAGCGTTTGATATTTTAAGGGTACCACTCATTTTGGTATCAAAATTGTCGTAGATCAAGTTTTGTAGTCGGCTTCACCGACTTCGACTAGGATGGAAATAGAGATGAACAAAAGTCCACTTCTGAGTATGTGTTTCACTATAATATTAAGTAGGTATTGAAGCCATTTAGATTCATCAACTTTTGGGAGAGCTTGGATTTCCTTTTAAGGCCTTGAACACAATATGTTTTGATAATAAAAGTGCCATACAGGTTGCTGAAAAACTTATTTCTCATAGTAAGATGAAGCATGTTGAGCTCCATGCTCACTATTTGTCACAACTAGTTCATGAAGACGTTGTTTCTCTTGAATATTGTCGTACTTAATATCAATTTGTTTATATCTTCATCAAACCTTTATTTGAAGCTAGATTCATCAAGCTCCACACTTTACTTGGGCTTCAGGAAGCCACAATTATGGGGGGGGTTTCCAGTGATATAATTTCACCTCCTAAACCTTCAAGGCTTTGGGTTGATGGGGGGGTGTTCCAGTGATATAATTTCACCTCTTGAACCTTCAAATATTTGTGTTGATGGGGGGGTGTTGGAACATCAAGCATTGATGGTTCATCACACATTGTTTGGTTTCAGTCAGTCGAGAGGTTGACCTACATATGGACACATTGGGTCAAGTAATCAACATGCCTATCGGTTGAACAGTCAACCAGGAGTAAAATATAGTTGGGGGGTGGATTGACCAATCCTGCATTTAACTATGAGTTTGACAGATAGTCGATCAGATCTAGTCCCGATGAGAAAACTTATGAGATAAGATTTTGTGGGACCAACTCTAACCATCGGTCGTTGTATGTGAATAAGATCTTCCATATTCTACAGGAACCAGTTGGATATTGAGACTATAAAAGAAGACCCCTTGGGTCACTATTGATATGAAGTGATTTGAGATTGCATATGATCATGCAGATCAAGATGTGAAATATGCATTGTGATGTTCTGATCATAGTGTGTTGTGGTTAAGTGTTGTAACGATGTCTTTAGATGCCATCTCTCTTCTTCAAAAAAAATTATTCCTTTTCTATCTACAACACTGCGTTCTTTGTTTCATATTTAGTTCCACCCCATTCTCAAACAATATCATCATAATTAGCTATGGAATCATCTATCTTCACATTTTCGAAATTTAAGGGTCCAAACATAAAGTAAAAAACGTATGCTCTTCTTGGGGAATATTTGGCATACATGTTGGGCAATTCTTTGTGTCTCTCCTTGCTTCAACACACTCCTGGATTTTTTGCCAGTAAAAATTTCATCCTAGGAACCACTTGTTTCAATGGTTGCACCCATGGTAGAGGATGCCCCTTGTTTCAATTGCAACCATGGTATTATGGGTTCAAAGTTAAAATTGTGGACACGATATTATTCAATGAAGGTTGAGGAATGCATGCTAATAGGAATGGACATTGAGGAATGCTCACTCGAACTAAGGAAACCCTTGGCAGGAAATTGATTTTTTTTTAAATGATTTAGGTTTATATTGGTATATTTTCTATAAAGAAATTTTATTAAGAAAATCAAATTAATATTTATAGATAGATATAATTTATTAAAAATAACACTTTTACAAAACTTGTCGTTCTTTTTTATAAGCACACTCAAGTAGATTTGTAGCATTTTTTAACAATGGACTTGGTATTTTTTAGAATTAATGAAAAATTTCCATCCTCAAAATGAGGGAAAGTACTTGGGGGTTTTCCCGAGGTGTTGTAACTTGGAAAATAAAATAATGATTGTGAGAATGTGTTCGAATAATTTTGAAAGAAAAATTACAAGAGTTGTTGACTATAATACAAACACACACACACAATCTCAAATTACATGGTAAGCAAGATATCTTTCATGCATTTGAAATCAATAATAAGTTTGTGAGAGTTACAAGTACTTCTACTTTGTAATATTTTGGGACTCGGAAAACAACTCAACAGACAAGGTTAACTACATATGTATGTTTCCAAACATCTTGTCAAACATGGGTTCATGTTTGTTATAATATATGCCATAGTAGAATCAATCATACACAATGGATCAACATCCATTTTCTTTCGTATTCATATCAAAACTATTCAAATGGGCCAAGGAAGAACCATTTAGGATTTAGGCCACTTTAGCGCCCTTAATAAAGTTCTATCTGTCTTCCATATTAGAACTTCCATATCTAATTTAGTGATGTTGCCAATTTCTTAGAGCTTGGGAGATTTTGAACACGAACCATGAATATCTCCCAAAGTGACCTTTTACTGAAGTGATGTGACAGTCTCTCATTACTTCGCAACTTTGGAGTTCGAGAGATTTTAGATGTAAAGTTTGTATAACTCCCAGAGTAGTATGGGCCTAAAGTGACGTGACAACCTAAAATGACTGCCATGTGTCTTGACGTATGAGTTCCATGTGTCTCAAGAGAATGAGTGCCATGTATCTCAAGTGAATGTGTGCCATGTGTCTCTGGGACTTCGGTCTTTGGGGGTTTAGATGCTAAAGGTCTCAATTTCTCCGAATGGCCAAATAACGAAATTATTTCAAATATCTATGGTCCTCGTTGATTTGATATGAATAGACCACAATTTCTTTGGGACATCGAGCCTTCGGGTGATATTCCTTTCTTACCTATTGTAAAGATCAACGAACCTTGTTGATTTGAGATCAACTGTCCACAATTACTTTGAGAGTTAGGGCTTCAGGCCTTTTCAATGCATAGCTCTTACAATCCTCCAAAGTGTCGTATCTTCGCAGTGAGATATCTACCTCCATGTGTCCTCTTGTTTTGGATGAATGAGATTCACTTTGGGCGTTTGGGATTTCGGAGTTTTCTTATGCTTGCTCATGCAATCCTTCGAAGTGTCGTATTTGTGAAGTGTTAGAATTGCCTGCACATGGCCTCTTGATTTGGATGACTGATAGTTACTTTGGAACTTCAGGAAATTATTTCTCTAGTGCTTCACTCCGCAAACCTTATAGAGTGCTAAGTATTTGAAGTGAGAGATCTGGCATCGCGTGTCCTTGTTGATGGATGGTCCAGATGAACTCCGAGATTTGGGCCTTCGGAAGTGCTTTATTCACTCAACTTCTGCTTATTTCCTCCCGGAGTACAAGATCGCCTAACATCTGTCCCTTGCTTGAATATCAACAGCCACAAGTGATTGCGGAGACTAAAATCCCTCACTCTTTAATTTCCTTCCCAATATCCACAATGTGAAGATGCTCGTTCATAGCGGGTTCGATATGCATCGTTGATCTCTTGATCTAGCAAGATCAACGATCCTGAATGATTGTGGGATCAGAACTTGTAAAAAAATTATTTTTCCTCTTGATCCCCGCAATGCCTCCCCACCGTCGATCTCTCTCCAATGAAATCTCACGGTTGTGACTTAATCTTTTCTTGATCTGACGACTGAAAATTGAACCCGATTGTTTTCTTGTATTGCAATCGCGAAATGGACTGCTCTGAATGACACATTTTTTCTCATGGTTTCTTACTGTGCATACACAATAATTGGAGGACCTGGATGCCTCCTGTGCATAGGAAAAGCTTGGTGGGCCTATTGCATGTTCAAATAGTGGAAAACATGATGACAAGTATTTCAAACTTAAACTTGACATGCAATTATCTTTCAAGGAAAACATAAATAATTTGGTGCAAAGAATCATTCAAACAATCCAATAGGAAAACTAGGTCATTGATTAGATGGGAAACCAACTTTATCAACCAGAAGAGGAAAAAATCGACGAAGGCATAGGGAAATGAGAGAGGAGACGCAGGGGCGTAGACCTGGGTTACAACATTGGCTCCAATCGGGGATAACACTTTCCTACGAGGTGCTAAGAATAAGAGATCAATGCCTTTGAATTTAATAACTTCCCCCACACCTCCCTTTTCTTACTTCTATTCTGTCTTCCATCCATGCATCTATGAAAATTAATGTTGAAGCTAACCCCAGTGCCTTTGTTGGAGTATGGAGTCTTTATTGAAACTAGAAACTGCATCTAAACCCTAGTGCCTTTGTTGGGCTATGGAGTCTTTATTTGCACACAACTAACTAATCAAATGAAAAAACAAAAGGAAAGCATATATGGTCCAAGAGGGACCTTCCCTCATCCTTAAACAAAATAATGTTTCTGGAAGGACCCATTTACTGGGCCTCTGAAGATATTTGTATCGTCGATATTGTGCAAGATAAATGCTTTATTGTCCAGAACCTCAACCACCTTAAAAGGGACAAACCAGAGGTTATCGAACTTACCGTGCTTGGACTTGCCATCCCTTATGGAATCCCACCTTAAGACCAGGTCACCTTCTTGGTTTTCTTGTCAAAGGTTGTTTTTATCTTTTTTCTATTATGCTTTGATCACCTGATCTAGTGCTTCTCTCTTTTGTTGAACCTCTATAATCTGAAATATTCTCCTTTGGATTTCATTTGTCTCCTCAATATCTTCCTACAAGAATTTTAGGACTGGTATACCAAGCTGGGTGGGAAAAACAACGTCTGCACCATAGATACGATGAAAGGGAGAGGTTCCCAAGGAATTCTTGGTGTTGAAACTGTCGGCCCTCAAAGCATACTTGAGCTTAGAGTCCCAGGATTTCTTATTTTTGGTCAACAACTTCTTGATAATATGAGATTTTTGTTTGATGACTTTGTCAGACCATTCCCATGAGGGTAATAGGGCATGGAATGCGTCAAGGAAATGCTATGACCACCAAAAAATTCGATCATGGCTTTGGACTTGAATTCTTGGGCGTTGTCTGTTATAAGCTTTTTGGGGCAGCCGAATCTGGAAAAAACATTGGTCTCTAGGAAATTCATGATCACCTTGTCAGTGTCATTCCTAATGGGCACAACCTCGATCTACTTGGTGAAATAGTCAGTGGTAGTGAGAATCCACTTGTGCTTCCCATTGGAGGGTGTATTTATCTCGCCTATGAATTCTAACCCCCATTTTTGAAATGGACCACTAGCAGTGATATGTTTTAGGGGTAGTGATAGTAACTTTTGTTTTCCTACAAATTTCTGACATTCATTGTAAGCCCTAAAAGTTGTAAATATATCAGAGAAAAGGGTGGTCCAATAGTAACCTACCCTTAGGATATTGAGAGTTGTTTCCTTCCAATGCTAGTTTCCTCCACATACTCCTCTATGCATTTCCATTGTGACTTCTTTGGCTTCATTTTCAACAAGGCATTTTAATAGGATGCCAGTAGGATCCCTCCAATACAAGTTCTGGTTTGAGATGTAGAATTTGATAGCCTTCAATTTGAGGGACCTAGAATTCATCTTATTCATATATGGTGGGCATTCAATATGATGCATAAAATAAATGATGTTTCTATACCAAGGTGAAGAGGATTAATTTTCAAATATCTGCATGTTCTCTTGTCCATACCATATGATGGGTGCATCTAATTGAGTGAAGCTTTGATGTAATTCTAGCACCTTATAGTTTGATTCTAATAACAACTTGGAAAGTCCTTGTTCCTTGATCATATTGGTGGGTTTTATGTGTAGGTTATACTCCATTAGTTTGAAAATCCACTTCCCTCTTTTCCCCTCATTGTCTGGTTGGACCAGAATCTCTTTGACACTGCTGCTAGGAACAAAGGTTGTTATGCTAGACTGTAACAGATATACCCTAAAGGCCTTGAGTTCTTTGATCAACGCATAAGCATTCTTTTATAATATATCATATTTTATCTCAGCATCTTAGAGATATTTGCTAAAAAAGGCTATGGGTTGTTCACATCCTTCTCCATTCTTTTGTAGTAGTACAACAACAATGGTCTCCTTGGAAGAAAAATAAAAAATGAACAAATCTTTGATAAAGTTAGGGATGGCTAATACAGGGGCTTCAACTAAAGCCTGCTTGATCCTTTGGAATTTTGATTTTCCTCTAGCGACCATTTTATCACAACATATTTCTTCAACATGTTAGTGATAGGCTTCAGGATTTTGGAGAAATTTGGTACAAAGTGCCTTAGGAAGTTTATATTGCCAATGAAAGACTCAATAGCCTTTTTATTTATGGGGATTTCAATCTCTTGAATGGAATCAACTCGCTTAAGATTAATTTTTATACCTCATGCTAATATGATGTGTCCCAGGAGCTTCCCTTCTCGCATGGAAAAGTGAGACTTCCTAGGATTCAGAGATATTTTGTATATCCTGCATTTTCGGAAAACCTGCTCCAGATGCTCCAAATGGTCATCATCGGAATTGGAGAAAATGGTGATTCCATCCAAATATATAACCATAAATTTGTATTTTTCCCCATGAAATCTATGTCCATGGCCCTCTAAAAAGTGGCCCCTGCGTTCATCATTCCAAAAGGCATATTGTCATACATGAATGTTCCCCATGGGGTGGTGAATGTTTTTTTTACTTTGTCCCCTTCACACACCACTATCTGGTTATAGAATGAGTATCCATCTAACAAGTAAATCCTGTGAGCACCTACCATCCTCTGTAAAATATGATCCATCTTGGGGAAGGGGTAATTGTCTTTTAGAGAACACTTGTTGAGATTTCAGAAATCAACACACAAGTGTATCTCCCCATTTTTCTTTCTTACAGGTACCAAGTTGGCCACCCATTTTGATTACCTCAATGTTACAATAATCTTTGCATCCAACATTTCTTTCATCTCTTTCTTGATTATAGATATCAACATGGGATTAAATTTTTGAATCTTCTGTCTAAATGGCTTGGAGCCATTGTTCAGAGGTATCTTGTGCTGGATGATGTCAGTGTCAAATGTTTTTAAATCCTCATACAACCAAGCAAAAGTATCATCAAAATTTTTGATGAGACCGACATACCTATCCCTTTGTTCCTCAACTAATGCTTTAGAAAACTTGATGATCATGGGATTCTTAGTGGTTCCAATATTACAATATGTGATATCTTCTTCTTGATTCTTCATGGAAGCTTCTCTGGAAATGTCATTATTGTCAAAAAACATCTCCAGTGGAACTATTCCTCTTGGAATGTGATTTGTTTTCAACTCCACAATATCATGGCTAGCTATTGTCTTTATCAGATGGGATGTTCTTTGATTTTGTAATTCATTATTTTCACCCTCTTGTCTTTCTTGGTCGATTGAGATGTTGGAGAATTCTTCAATGGTCTGTAGAAACCTATGCTGCTCTAAATCATCACTAAAGAATTTCCAGTGCTTTATGTTGTCTGGTATGGTTTTCCTATGTCTGATTTCCACCTGATATTTAATATTTGGACCAAGGGGAGGTCTAAAAGTGATGGAAGCCAAGGTGAGAGAATTTGCCTTCTGATTCTCCTCCCTGGGGATGAAGAATATATTAAATGCTAGAAATAAATTGTCGATCAGGTCCCATACCTCACTTATGTATTGCTTTAGCCTCTGTTGTTTATCTTGATATATGTGTTGGAATATTGGTTGTTTTCATTGATGTCAACCCTAGTCATGCGTTTTGGACCGCAAGATTGATTAAGGCATTTGGACATGAAAGACAATGCACATGCATATACAACACCCATGGATAGATAGTATACATCATGTTTTTTTCGGTGGTATGTGGAACATCACATGGATCCTCATGGTTGAGGAGAAATTAATTTTTGAAGATGACAAAGTGAATTGAAGAAGGAAGTACATGTAGGCTCTGAAGATAACTAAAGAAACGAATTACAAAATAAGAAAGTGTCAAGTCGGCCCTAATGTTAAAAGGAAGTGACATAAATTTTATAAATAAGTATCATTATACATTCATTTGATACACAAGTTGAATTTCATAGGAAATCAGAAGAAAAGAAGGCCGGATTTCAAGGGAGGATGAAGTCTTTTGGTGATGTGTTCTAAGGTATGTTATTTTCAGGCCATCTTACCATTTTTTCTAGAACAATTCAGATGGTGAAATTGCTATGGTATTTAGAAGACATATCAAGGTACCTGTGGTAAAAGGTTCAGCTCTTGATTCACTATAATTATGGAGATACACTCTGTGGGAGATAGGGTTTGTGACTAGTCTTGAAGCTAGTCAATAAATAGGTGTTCTAGGTAAAACAATCATAACTTATTCATCAAGAATCCAAATTATGTGGGACAAATTGCATTGGAAAGAGTACGGACTATAGTTTTGTGTGTGTGAGTTTCCAAATTTGATGTTAAATATTGAGTGGCATTCTATACAAGTTCGGTCTCTTGAATAAACCAAAATTGAGCAAGGTCTACCATTCTCTCTATAACTTATTTTTGGGAGGATTCAAGGAGTGAAACTTGTAGAAGTTTCAGAGAATAAATTGAATAATATTATCTACAGGATTAGAGTATTCCAAGAATTGAATAATTGTAGAAATTGAAGAAGTCTCATGAACCATTATCAGGTTCTATGTGATGGTTGGTTGATGGTGATGATTTAATGCGAAGTTTTATTATCTCTCGTATATTCTTGGGTGGAAGGAATGGGAAAGGATGGAGAGCTAAACTCTCTCTTGATATTGGAGGATTGTATATTCCTCTTGGAGGTTTATCCCTCCCTTTACATTTGGAAGCTATAGCTACCTTTGGAAGTCATTACTTCCTTGAATAATAACTATTGATTATTTTTCATATATTGTGCATGGTGTATTGGTGTAACTCTTATACTATTGTTCATTGCTCATTGGATATAATTTAATGGTTTAAGTATAAGTATAAAAAGGTTTTAAATTGTACTTGATGCTGATTCACCCCCCTCTCATTATCAACAATTGGTATCAGAGGAAGTTGCCTTCAGAACAATTTAATCACCGGAAGGAAAATCCTGAGCAGAGATGGATGACCATGAGCACATTTCAAATGGGATTCAAAAATTTGATGGAAGAAATTATGCATACTGGAGTGATAGAGTGAAAAATTACCTAACATCTTTGGGATTAGACATTTTGTACTCAGTTGTAAATGGTTATGTAATCCAAAATAATGCTCCAACCGATCCAAATGAGAAGAAGCTTATGAGTTGTAATTCAAAATCCAAACATGTTATTCTAGCAGCATTGGCACCAACCATTGCTAGCAAAGTGATGGGATGTAGCACTGCTAAGGATGTATGGGACAAACTCAAGAGCATCTATGAAGGTGATCCAAAATTTAAGCAGGTCAAGCTTCAGCGACATAGAGCAGAATTTGAAAATTTGAAGATGAATGAAAAGGAAGATATTGCAATCTATTTTCTTAGAGTTAATGAAGTTGTTAATGCTATCAGAGGATTAGGTGAAGATATCGATGAATCCTTGGTTTTACAAAAAGTGTTGAGATCACTTCTCTTGAAGTATGATGCTAAGGTCTCCGCCATTAAAGAAACTAGGGACTTGACCAAAATGACAATGGATGAATTACATGGGTCCCTTATAGCATACGAAATGAGAACAGGTATAGAAAGTGACCAACCAAACAATGAAGCAGCCTTTAAAGACATAAAGAAGACAAAAGACAAGGATACTCACCTTAATGAAGAAATAGAAAATTTTGTAAGAAGGTTCCAGAAGGGAAGTGGAAGATACAAAGGTAACTCTCCTCTCAAATGATTTAACTGTGGTAGAATAGGACATATTGTTGAAAATTGATACTATAAAAAGAGAAGTCTCAACAATAAAAAGAGCCTCTACTCCAAGGATGATGACATCTCCTCAGATGAGAGTGATGAAAAAGATAATGATGGAGGAGAAGTCCTCTTCATAACCCAAGAAACCCATGATGATGATCACAATAATTCTAAAGAAGAAGAAATCATTTGTGAAGAATATTTAGATGAAGAAACCAACCTTGATTCCTTTTGGGGATACAAAGACAATGCAGAGAGTGAACAAG
>JZKD02S0423878.1:210059-224667 GCA_000966675.3 Picea glauca | reverse complement strand
GAACAAGAAGATGAGAATCTTGAAAAGTTGAAGTATGTTGAAACTGAAAATAGAAACCTTAGAAACACAAACATAATACTAAAAGGTGAATTGAGTAGTTGTGAATAAGAGAATTGCAAGCTTGAAAATACCATTAATAGCTTGAAGAAACAATTAGAAGATTATGAGAAACTGAAAGAAGAATCGGATCACACAAAACGGGAGCTCCTATTGACAATAGAAAAGTTGAAGAAGTTTGAAAAAAGCACTGAAAAATTGGATGAGATCCTTCGAAGTCAAATATCTCCAAATGATAAGACAGGACTAGGATATAATGACAATTTGAAGACAACAAAACAAGAAAAGGAAGTTGAAAATGATGAAACCAACATTCCAGAACAAGTTGAACAACAAGATAGAAGACTAGAATTCAGAAGGAATGAAACATCAAGAAGGTCCTCTCCCATCAAGCAGGAAAGCAATCATTATGAAGGAAACTACAGAAGAATATATCATGAACCTAGATGGACCACACCACAAAGAAGATCACTTACAACCAGGTATCAAAATTTCTTTCTTGGACATTGTTATACTTGTGGAAATTTTGGACACAATGCAATCAATTATAGAATCAATGAAAGGAATAACTATGCAAGCTACATGAATGGTGAAAATAGTAGATATGGAAATGTTCATAGACCTGTCAACATAAATTAATCCATTTGACCCATTAATGGATCAAAATATTGTATGTTACAAGTGCAATAATATTGGTCACAAAGCATGAGATTGCAGAGAGATGAAGGAAGATAATCGTATGCCAAAAGTCTGCATACCAAATACAACATGGAAAAGGAAAGAAATTCCACACAATGAAAATTGTCAAATAGCATTGGTTGCTAAATAATGAAAAGAAGAAGATGAATGGTTCATAGACAGTAGGTGCTCATCTGATGACTCATTTGTCAGCTTGAGGAAAAAGGGTGGAAATGTTGCATTTGGAGATGACTCATCTACCAAAATACTTGGAAAAGGAACTGTAAAGCTTGGAAGTGAAAATGTAAAAGTAGGAAAATTCCTATTGGTTTAAGACTTGAAGCATAATCAACTCAGTGTTAGTAAAATGTGTGATCAAGGATACACTCTTATGTTTGACTCCCGAAAATGTAAAATCAGAGAAAATAACTCAAGAAGATTAGTTGCAACTGCAACAAGAAGACCAAACAACATATACATCCTAGACATGAAGAAGAGAGAGAAGATAGAAGCCACATAAAAGGATTCCAAGGAAGAAAAAGTCCCAAAAACCAAAAATAAGGATGTAGTATTATTGAGTGTCACATGTTCAGGGGGAGCAGCCCCAAAGAAGAGAGTTACCTTTTTCCATTAAACTCACAGGGAGAATCCCTACCCTTTGCCATTGATGTCAAAGGGGGAGAGAAATTGGGATCATGATGATAGGGGGAGCATGATTTTTTCCATCAATGACAAAGGGGGAGGTTGTTGGAATATTGGTTGTTGCCATTGATGTCAACCCTAGTCATGGGTTTTGGACCGCACGATTGATGAAGGTATTTGGACATGAAGGACAATGCACATGCATATACAACACCCATGGATAGATATTATACATCATGTTGTTTATGGTGGTATGTGTCACATCACGTGGATCCTCATGGTTGAGGAGAAATGAATTTTTGAAGATGACAAAGTGAATTGAAGAAGGAGGTACATGTAGGCCTTGAAGATAATTAAAGAAAAGAATTACAAAATAAGAAAGTTTCAGGTCAGCCCTAATGTTAAAAGGAAGTGACATAAATGGTATAAATAAATATCATTATACATTCATTTGATACAGAAGTCAAATTTCATAGGAAATCAGAAGAAAAGAAGGCCAGATTTCAAGGGAGGATGAAGTCTTTTGGTGATGTGTTCTAAGGTATGTTATTTTCAGGTTATCTTACCATTTTTGCTATAACTTTTTTTCTAGAACAATTGAGATGGTGAAATGGATATTGTATTGAGAAGACATATCAAGGTAGCTTTTGTAAAACGTTAAGCTCTTGATTCACTATAATTATGGAGATAAACTATGTTGAAGATAGGGTTTGTGACCAGTCCTGAAGCTAGTCAATAAACAGGTGTTCCAGGTAAAACATACATAACTTCTTCATCGAGAATCCAAATGATGTGGGACAAATTGCATTGGAAATAGTACGGACTTTAGTTTTGTGTGCGCGAGTTTTAGAATCTGATGTTAAATATTGAGTGTGGGGCATTCTATACAAGTTCAGTCTCCTGAATAAACCATAATTGAACAAGGTCTATCATTCTCTCTATAACTTCTTTTTGGAAGGATTCAAGGAGTGAAACTTGGAGAAGTTTCAGAGAATAAATTGAGTTATATTATCTATAGGATCAGAGTATTCCAAGAATTGAATAATTGTAGAAATTGAAGAAGTCTCGGGAAGCATTATCAGCATCTATGTGATGGTTGGTTGATGGTGATGATTTAATGTGAAGTTTTGTTATCTCTCGTATATTCTTGGGTGGAAGGAAGGGGAAAGGATGGAAAGTTAAAGTATCTCTTGATATTGGAGGATTGTATATTCCTCTTGGAGGTTTATCCCTCCCTTTGCATTTGGAATCTGTAGCTACCTTTGGAAGTCATTACTTCCCTTGAACAATAACTATTGATTTTTTCTCATATATTGTGCATGGTGTATTGTGGTATATTGGTGTAACTCTTATACTATTGTTCATTACTCATTGGATATAATTGAATGGTTTAAGTATAAGTTGAAAAAGGTTTTAAATTGTACTTGATACTGATTCAGCCCCCTCTCAGTATCAACAATATGTTCTTAACTTGATTGATGATTAACTTGGAATCACCAAAAATGGATAAACAACCAATGGCCATGTCTTTGGCAGCCCTCAATCCCAGCACTAGAGCTTCATATTCAACGATATTGTTAGTAGTTTCAAACTCCAACTTATAAGAGACTTTTATTACCTCTTGTGAAGGGGAAATGAGGAGCATACCTTCCCCAGATCCTTCCTTTGATGAAGAGCCATCGAAATACATCTTCCATACTTTGTTTTGTTGATTTGTCAGTGGTTGATATTTGCATTGGCTAACTAATATTTTGGGTTCATCATCATTTAAATGAAAAACATATGAGTCCATCTCATTCTCCAAAACATAAATTGGATGATGTCTTGGGTCCTAATGGTAAATAACGATATAGGCTAATGTGACCTCTTTGTATAGCCTCCTATGTCCCCCATTGAACACATGGATGGTGGCGTAAGTGAGGTCCATTTGTAATGATCCTCCAACTTTCTTAGACCAAGTTCTAGAGAAGAGCATACCAAATTTCAGGGGAATATCAGCCACAACAATGTCCATCGCTACACTCTTCATTGGTAATTGTGCCAAAGAAACCACCATATCCTTTATCAGTCCCATAAATTTTTCTTTATTAGAATCAAAGGAGTACATGTTCTCGTAGGGTTTGGTGATCTCTAGACCTAGTTATTCCATAACAACTCTGAGCATAACATTGTGCGAGGCTCCTAAGTCCATAAGACAGTTATGCAGGATCTTATCATGGATATTTAAAGATATATAGAATGGTGGAGAAGCATCATATCCATTCTCAATGTGTGGACCCACAGTAATGGCTAGGTTCTCATCCTGCAGACTAATTACATCAGAAGATACAACAGAAGGAGTTGGTTGCAAAACATTCATGATGTACTTTTTGAAAGGTTCATTCTTCATCAGTTCTGTCAAAGGCACGTGGATCTTGATCTTGCTCAAATCATGCTCTAGGATGAAAGAGGTTGGTGGCCTATCAACTTCCTTTATCTCAAGGACTGCAGGTTTATGTGGGGGAAGTTGTTGATCTTTAGATGACATATATTTCCTTGGATTTGGCTTGGGAAGGACTTCAGCCTTTTTGTTTTGATCAGAGGTAGTGGATTTGGGAGTCCCCCCTCTTGGCCTCAAATCGTATTTTTTCTCATGTTGCCCTTGAGTACATCCCTCTTCCTCTATATTATTATCAAACTAATTTGACAATTGTGCTACCTCATATTCTTGTTGCGTTAAGTGACTAGTATAGTAATATGTTTCATTGAAAAGTACAAAAAGTATCATCTACAACAATGTTGTCTACATCTATCTCCTCAATCTGATTGTCTTGGAAAGGAGAAGCTACCCTTTGATCATCAACATTCTTCCTTTCTCTTTGCATTATCTAAGGTGCATCATTAGGCCTTCTGGACTAATTTGGATTTCTATTTCCATCGCCTTGAAAAGATCTGTTTGGTTGTTTAGATTCCCATTTCATCTTAGCTATTTCAGATGTCATGTATTTCAAAGTTTTGGTCATTTCAACAAGTTTGGGGTCAGATGTGGCCAAGATAGAGGAGGAAGGGGAATATTCCCTTTGTTTCTTCTTGTCTTTATCAGACCTAGTTTTTAACTTGTCTGATGCCAAGATATTGGATTCAACCTCAATGGTTTCTTCCTGCATGGACAACAAGGTGGTGGATCTTCTTTCCCTCAGCAGAAGGGAAAACTATGCATCAAATGCATTGTCATAAGTGATCTTGGTTTATGATTCAGTTGGTTTGATCTCATCTGGGATTCTACCATACATCTTATTGAATCTCTTGGTGAAGTCTAAGATAGATTCACCATTCTTCCTCTTTAGAGCCCCAAACTCAGCGATGTAGTAGAGATAATATCCCCTATCTCGTCATTTTTTTATGAAATATTCATCTAATTCCTCAATATATGTGATGAAGGATAGAGGAATACTTTAGAGCCATTTCCTTACTTCCCCATCCAAACTCTACACAAACAACCTCATCCACACATCTGCATAGTCAATGTTAAAGTTGTTTTCAAAGTTGTAAAAGGATACCAGATGTTCCTCAACAGTGACATCACCTTCCCCATTATATCTTGGTAAATATTTCATGTAATTTGTGGTTGGGAGTGCATGTAAGCCTACAGGTAGAACTAGGGGTGCATATCTAGAGCAATTATAACATTCATCATGTTAGCAACAATGACCTGGGAAATAGGAATCTGAAGATTTATGGGAGCTGTAGGGGTGGATGTTGGACTGGATAATGAAGTAGAGTCAAGAGTTGAATATTTATTATGTTCCTTTGAATTGTGATTCTCGGGGCTATCAAATTCAATCTTCTTATGATGATGAAGATAATTAGACTCTTTGGGCACAACTTTACCTTTGAGGGGGGATGTATATCTCTGAGCTACGATGGATTTTCTTAGTTTTATTTCTGGATCAGAGACTAATGTGTCCTTCTCTAGGTTAGGATGATCCTTGGTGGCTTTGATGTGCTCATCTTTGGACTTGTTGATTCCTTTTCTGGGCGCCAATATTTCTTTCGTAAATTTTACTCAGTGGAGTCACCACTGGATTCTTTAACCATGGAGTCACCAAGTGAAGGATATGCAGTCTAAATGTTTTTGGTCTTTATTCACCATCAAATATCATATCTGATCATTTTCGTTCTCCCAGGGAAAGATATTTCATTACTTTGTTCCCTGAAAATGACGCTAGAAGATGTTGGTCCTAAAGTTTGCACCTGACTGCTAAAGGTAAAAGCTAGGCCACCTCAAGTTTTGGGATGATTATTCTTTTAATAATTTGGTTTTTTGGGTGAGTTAGAGGGTTGGTTTTACCAATACAGGAGCATGGTTGGTTTTGCAAAATGATATGGATGAGGATCCTCCTTGGCTTCTGGCACACTGATGACAGACAAGTGAAATAATAGAATACAAATGGAAACAACAAATTACTCAATGAATAATCCGTTGCAAGAAGTTCAATACTTAAAATATCATTTCAAGACATTAAACATGTATCAAAAATGAAATTTTTCCCACAGGTTGCAATAAAAACAAATCTTCACCAAGCATTAGTTTTTTTCACAGGTTGCATATCAATAAATACAAGTTATACAATAACTGAAGGAAATGAAATGTACTTTGCACAAATCAAAACAACATTCAAGATAAGATAAAAACACATGAATATTTGAATGAAACACTATCATCAAGAGTATATTCACCAGGTAGAAAGATTTAATCCATGCATAGAACGGGTCCAACCAATTTGATTTATTGCTATCCTTTCCCAAAAATTGAACCCACAAAACATACAAAAATTGCATATTTATCAAAGTTGCAGAGGCTCTTGTCCATCTAGGACTGAGACTTAACTCTACATTAAAAATTGTAGAACAACTAATTAACTTTGAATAAAAAATTGCTGGAGTACAACAATGTATACTTCACACTTGAATTAATCAAAAAGAGTGGTTCTTATCACACATAGAAGACCACTTATTATGCTTTAAACTAAACAAAGTCTTGAAGTGAATAATTGAAAACTGACACTAGCGATGAAACTGGACTGATGCAAGTGCTGGAATGAACTAGACTGTGGTAGAAACTGATTCAAAGTGACATAACTAAGTTTTTCATCGATCATGGCGTGCCTGCACACTATTGGAGGCCACTGGAGAAAATTGGATGTGCGGCATGAAAATCTCACTAAGTGACGTGGTGACCTGACGTCATATAAGCACATGATTGTGGAAGTTGTTGAGGTTGGTTTGGATACACACTGCTCCGAATCCCACAATCCACCACCAAATTCCACGTACCTCATAATCTATACCATGGTTTCAATTGTGGGACCATTGTGGAAAATTAATGTTCGAGCATTTTACATCCCCACAATGAAGTGTGGTTGTCGATCATGTCACAGTCTTTGATCCGGGTGACCTTGTTACTTTAACGCCCCTGCTAAAGTTATATTTGTTTTCCATATTAGAAATCCCCTATCTGATTTAGCGATGGCACCAATTTATTAGAGCTCAAAAGCTTTTGAACGCAGAGCATGAATATCTCCCAAAGTGATGTGGTTGTCTCTCGTCACTTCGACACTTTGGAGTTTGAGGGATTTTAGATGCAAAGTTTGTATAACTCCCGGAGTAGTACGGGCCCGGAGTGATGTGGTGGCCTTAAATGACTTCCATGTTTCCTGACATTGGAGTGCCATGTGTGTCACACGAACGAGTTCCATGTGTCTCAGGTGAATGAGTGTCATGTGTCTCCAGGACTTCGGGCTTCGAGGGTTTAGACGTTGAAGATCTCAATTTCTCTGAATGGTCGAATAATGGAATTACTTCAAATATCTATGGTCCTCGTTGATTTGAGATCAATGGTTGACAATTACTTCAGAAATTTGGGCCTTCAGGTGATATTCCTTTTTTGCCTGCTGCAAATATCAACGACTCTTATTGATCTGAGATCAATGATCCACACTTACTTCCGGAGTTCGAGCTTCGGGCCTTTTCAATTCATAGTTCTGTTGGCAACCAATTCACATTTTTCTACTATCCTTATAAGTTGCCTACACTAGTGTTTTGCAAACCTTGATTTTCGTTGCAATCCTTGAATAAAACGACACTTTTATTTTTGCGCTATTTGCACACTTACCTTTCTTCTTGTTTTCACAACTGCAAGCGTGAAAACTTGGTTTTAGAAGTCACATTAAAATCGTCACTGAATTGTTGTAATCATTCTTGTTGATATGCCCATTGCGTTTCCAATTTACTTATCACTATGCATTTGACAAGACTCCAAGGTCCTTATTCATTTGGCATTTTTTATTTGTTAAATATGACTTCGTTTTACAAGATTGGGGTGATATTATTTTAATAAAGTTTTGTGATGCATTGGTGGTTTGATTTGTATGTTCTTTGATCGATTCACTTGGCACATTGACTTCTTAAAAACACATTTGTGTTGTGGCAAAACCCTTGGTATAAATCGTTTTATGCAACACATAGTTCATATGGTCAAACCCATGGTATGATTTCGTTTATTGCTTTGGTTTTGAAACTAAAACTATGGTTCGTGCAAATTTTTTAATCCACTTACCATATATACATTGGTTGATTGAAATGGCATAGTTTTTAACACATATGCATTGTGATATGCATAGCTAAAAGCGTTGGCAGTTGTACTGTGGGTAATCACTGTTCTGCATGGGCCGAAATAGCTCCACCACCTTCGCATGTTCTGTCATAAATGATTTCCCCCTATCCCGGGTCACTCCTGGTGTTTTCGGGTAAGCCTGTGAGCATTCTACCCCTGCGTTTACTATGTTCAAACCCTAACCCCTGCACCCTGCTCACCATGTGCTCCTCTCTATGGCACCGATGGTGCGAATAGAGCCGAATGGTAGTCAAGCTCTGTTACTGTTCGATGATGCCCGTAAATATTTAGAAGACAATGGTTGGCTCGTGTTTATACAGAGGTTCGAGGGCTTCAACCTCACGGTTGCACATCAATTCTCCCTTACCTTTGATGGGTGTAGGGCTAAAGTAGGTGACATTCAACTTGAACTTGATGAAGAATTCATAAGCTCTTCCACAGGATTAGTAGCCATAGGCCAGCGATGGTTTAAGAACTCCAAAGTTGATGAAGTCTCATGGCCTTTGCTATTCGTATCACGAAAGGTTACATCATGTGACAAAGGTATGCATATTTCCTCACTTAAACCCAGGTGGCATGATCTTTTGATAATGGTTAAACAATTTGTGACCTGTGAAGGTCGGTATGGATTGGTTTTTCTTTATCACCTTCGACTGTTAATGAATTTCATGGGATATCCATTGAACATGCCATTTTACTTCCTACGTAGTCTTTACAAAATGGCTAAGAGGTTCAAATGCGAGAAGGCTGATAGCAGCTTGTTTCACCATGGCTTGATTAGACTCATCGTCGTCCACCATTTAAACCTTCACAGCGATAATTGGCAAGCCTTTCTCTCTCGAAATGACTTTGTTGATTCAGAGTCTATCCGAATCAACAAGTCTGTGGTCAGCAAGACTAAGGGCGGGCCACCCATGCCATTTCATGCCCTTCTACTCTCTCCTAAACCCTTGGTCTGCCCTAACATCGACCTACCTGACATCATAATAGACAAGGTTGAGGCTGTCAAGAAGCCTATGAGTAAGAAGGTCAAGGGTAATCCTACTGTCGACAGCAAGGGTAAAAAGAATGCTCGATTAATATCGAGACTGGCCCGGAATAAACCTAAGACAAACGCTGATCAAAAGCCCATAGTTCTGAGTGAAGACTCGGACTCCAATATCAAGCACTTCCTAGCTAGTGAGTACCCTTATTCCCATGGTCTGTGCTCTGAGCAACCCTAGGACTATGTTTCTAATTTTCCCTTGTGCCTAAAAAACAATCCTAGCTACCCAGGAATCAAACTACATCATGAAACCCTCGGTGATTTAAACAAACCCTCGCCTACAATTTCGAAGCCCGAGCAAACATCATGCATCCAATGTAATGTGTGGCTGGAGCGCTACTACACAGATGTTCCCTTATTACAATCGAAGATCAAATCTTTATAGAAACAAGTCACAGTGTTTTCGAGAGAAAGGGACAGGCTTCAAGCTAATGAAAAGAAGCAAAAAACCAATGGTTCGATCATTTTTAGGAATGTCGAATCGGAAACAGCCTTCATCAATTCCAAATTATCATAACCAAGCTGTTTTCTGATTATCCAGGTATGAATTTTGATATCATTTTCATTTTATGAATTGCTTCGATTAATATAATGAATTGGGTTTCGTTTTTCGATTAGTTTCGTTCATTATTTGAAATGATTTTGTCATAGTTTCATTATCAAAAACGGTTATGTTATGGATCCTGTACAGTAGATTCATTTTACTAAAGTTGAATATGGTTATGATTTGGGTGTGTGATTTTGTCGCACCCAGCTTAGTAGAAGCGATGGATTGGTTTTGACTTGGTATGGTTCGTTTTAGAAAGATTTTGTTGGTTTGAATTAATTTAATCAATGGGGTTTGTTTTCATTTTGATTTTGATTGCATCTGACCCGATAAGAGACTTTTGTGCTAAAATCAGAGCACGACTATGTTTTGATTCGGTACGATTTCGTTATGGTTGGATTCTATCGGCTCTGATTTAGTTCTTATGGTTTGATTTTGGAACAATTTTGTGGACTTGAATTGGTATGATCCTCTATGTGTGTTATGTGTCATTATTAGTGACTGGGATGATAAATACAATGTAATCTAATAAACTCAAAATAACACTGTTGACTTCAATTAGCCAGGAACAACTCTGTTTTGTATTGAATCGATATTTTCATTTGGCTTCTAGTTACATTCGACGGTGCTGAAGATCTATTTGCTAAAATCATGGAAATAGTGTTAATTCATAACGATTCCATTGCCCCAAACTGTTTCGATTCATTCTTTTTTTATTAGATCTACAAGTGGTTATTGTGTGCCACGATTAGCATGATCATTTGTATATATTTAATACAGTTATATCAATTTGAAAAACGATCCTGTTGATTTCGTTTGGATACGACAGTGATCTTGTTGATGGCTGAAGCAACTATTTGTGTTGATTTCAATTGGTTATGAAAACTATTTCATTGATGTCGAATTATCCAATATGATTCTGTTTACCCGAATTTGTGATAACAAATGGAACAGAGTACATGCATCTTTGTAATCATTCGATTGATCATAATCTTGTTTGCTCTCAAATTAGCATAAAAATTTTGATTTGAATGATTCGTTTGGCTTTCAAATAGAAATTAGATATTTGTTTAGTAGTTTGAATTTAATTCTTTGAGTTTTGAATTGATTTTCAAACGATTTTGTGTTTGATTTAGACCAGCTACAAAATCACAATATTCTGTAGCTAGTCTTTAAAATTAGATTTTTATCAATTTTATTTACAAGATATCCTTTTAACTTGTCTATTTTTGTCCTCTCTCAGGTACATATGAATTGCAGTGATCAAATGGGCATGCTGTGGCAGTTTAGGGGATATTTGTGTGATGTAGTTTTCATTTCAAGTTGTTAATTTGAGTCAGAAACTTGGGATATTTTCCCAGATTTTGTGTAAACTATTTTGATAACTCCCACAGGGATGTTTTACCCTGTGGGAGGTCTTTAAATACTTGTTATTTTTTGTAATAATCATCATCCTCACTGTGGGAGAACCAGACTATGGATTTATGATACAGACCGAGATGAAAGTTGATGTCTTGTAATAGTTTTCGCTTTCAATATATCAAACTTTTGTTTCAAGTTTTATTCATATCATTTTGCAGTCAATTATAGACTACTTTAGCTATCGTAATCTATTGCAGGTTGATGTGACTTGATTAATGTGTTATCCATATCTAATCTATTTTATTATTTAAAAATATAGCAATTACTTGTTTCAGTTAATGAATCACAGATTTCTCTTCTTCGTTAATTGAATCATTTTGTACAAATCCTTGCACACGGATTTATCTAAATGTTATGATTTGTAAATTATAAGATTGTTGTAACTTTTATGTCTTGTTTGTCCTGTAATTATATTTGAAGAGCACAACAGCTTCCCGTTTACGAGAAGCTCGTGGATAATCCGGTGCAGGTTTCCTCCCTCCGAACAACTATAGCAACCACTGCATACAGGACAAACTTGAAGCGCTACTTCAGGTCAGTTTGTTATTTTGTTTAATAGTTAGTTTGTTAGTTTAATATAAGTATTTTAGATAGATATATGTATAGTTTAGATTTGTAGTTAGAGTTATTATTTTAGTTTCTTAGTTTAGTTAGGTTTTTATTTTATTTCTTTTTCATAAAATTATAAAATCAAAAAACAAATAGTCTAGCTTTCTTAGGACAGATTACAAATGAGTTTTGCAGGTTTTCAATTAAATCTGTAATTTGTAAGTATTGTACATTTGTAATTAAATTTGATTCTATTAGTAATTGAATATTTGATTTTATAGAATTATAGTTGTGTAGTATTAGATAGTGAATTGTATATATAATAGTTTAGATTTGTTTATTAGTTTGTTTTAATTGTTATTTTTCATTTAGATTAGTTAATTTAGAGTAGTTTTCTTTTTGTTTTCTTAGGAATTAGATCGGCTAATGGAGCCGCTAAACCCGTCAGGGTGGGTTATCCCAAATGGCTTGGGTTATTTAGACAACCCCGGACCAGATCCACTCTTCCAGTTGACGGACGATCAATTTTGCCCGTCAACAAGTTCTTACAATCCTCTTGAATGTCATATCTCCGAAGTGAGAGATTTGTCTCCATGTTTCCTCTTGTTTTGGACGACCGAGATTCACTTCGAGAGTTCAGGCTTTGAGAGTTTTCTTCTGCTTTCTCGTGCAATCCTCTGAAGTGTTGTATTTCCAAAGTGTTAGATCTACGTGTACGCAGCCTCTTGATTTGGATGACCAAGATTTAATTTGGACCTTCAGGAAATTCTTGCTCTAGTTATTCGCTCTGCAAACCTTCCAGAGTGCTAAGTCTCTGAAGTGAGAGATCTGGTGCCGCATGTCCTCATTGATGGATGGTCCAGATGAACTCCAGATGAATGTGCCAAGTAGTAGTAGAAATCATATTGTACACACTAAGGAAGATGAAGTGAATATTAAAAATAAAGTTATTCCTATGGAATAAGATGGCATTGATAATAGTACAATTTAGAATGATGGTATAAATATATTGATCGAGGACACCTTTTCTCCAATGGATGACGATTTTGATGATATTCATGATGTACCTCTGATTGATAAGTCACAACAACCCTTTATGAAGGCTCTAGGACAAATATTATCTCTATTATATTTTTGTTGGTGAACGTGAAGGTATTGAATGGTTTGTCACACACTTGTCTCACCCAAATTCTAAGGTATGTAATATAATTCGTCACACATACATAAAAGGTCTACTTTTGTTTCTCTGTTCTTAGTGTTATTAATTAATCTGTAAATTAAGGATGCAATATTTCATATTAATATTCTTTACATTAACTAGTTATATTTTTCATTGTATATTGTTAGGTGAATTTATCCTACCATTATCGAAAAATTCACCTTGGACATACCAAGAATTATTTTCCATTATGAAAAATATTGGAATGGAGTACCAATATATTGATGCATGTCATATTGATCATATTATATATTATGGACAATATGCATATGAAAAAAAATGTATGCAATGTCAAATCAGTAGATATCAAACTGATCAAGTAACAAAATACATTCTTCGCAAGGTTCTTCATCATATTCTCATAATTCCACATTTGCAGTGATTGTTGAGGTGCCAAATCATAGCAATGTTTATGGATTACCTTGCATGGAACATAAGTGAAGATGGTGTTATTCGAATGCATGTATATGGTTTTTCATTTGGGAACATCGAAGAAAGATGGCCAATTTATAAAGAAGAACCTCGTAATATTAGGCTTTCACTGGTAGCTGACGGTGTCTATCCATTTGTAGAGGCCAAGTCTATTTACTCAATGTGGCCTATTTTGTTATAAACAATAACCTTCCTCCTTGGATGTCAATAAATAGGGAGCACATAATGTTGGAAATGATTGTTCCAGGTATTTGTTTACAATAATTTTTTGAACGTAACATTTCATTTTTCTTGTTCGTTGCATAATTTCATACACACACACAAATTAGTAATGATGTGTATTTTCAATAAATTAGGTAAGTACCAAGTTTAAGATATGAATGTATATATTGAGCCTCTTATCGACGAGCTACTAAATTTATGGGTTGGCATCACTATGTATGACATCTCTTGACCAATAGGGAAAAATAAATTTCAATTCCATGGAATATTTACATGGACAATTCATGATCCGCCAGGGTTAACACATTTTTGTGGTATGTAATGTACTACTTCACTTTAATAGTATATAACTTTTTCAAAATATCATGCATGTTTTTTAAATAATTCCTTGGTATACTATTGATACTGAAATTAATCCATATGTTGTATGCCTTCAAACAAAAGGTAAATTTGCATGTCTAGTATGTGATCCTAGGATTAAATCTCGTCATTCAACAAGTTTAGGAAAGGAGTTGTTTAATGAGTATCGGCACTTCCTCCCTAAGAACCATAGGTATCGAACTACTGAAAAACATCTTTTCAATTTGAAAGAAGAGACTAAAATAAAACTATGAAGAATGACACCTCACTTATGGAAGTTGGAATATAATTGAAATCATCAAGGTAAGAAATTAGTCTATGTATCAAATATATTAATGTTGTACAATTTTAATTTGTATTGAATTATGTTTATTCTATCTACCAATTATTGTTGTAATCTCATTTATTTTTCATAAATGTCGTCAAATCATTAATGGGATTCCACGAGGAATAAAAATATACCCTATACAATTCAATAGGTTGTCCTACTATGAGAACCTACAAATAGCTCATTTATTTGATACAATACATATCAGGAAGAATTTAACAAAAACATTATGGATAATCTTAGATGGAAGGAGTGACAAAGAAAAAAAATTCAAAATTTGTAGTGACATTCAAGAAGCCAATCATGCAATGAAAAACGTGATTCATTCAAATAGTGATGGACATTGAGATAGTCTTCTATGGTTATTTATAGAGAAACAAAACAATGTTGTAAAATTGGCCATTAGTAAAATTAAATTTCCCACGAGATTTTCTTCAAACATAAATAATATC
>JZKD02S0423878.1:141177-177003 GCA_000966675.3 Picea glauca | reverse complement strand
TTTTGGTGTTTCATCTCCCGAGGTTATGGTTTTGGATGTTTATGGTTTTCTCATTTATGTTTGATGTTAAAAAAATGCCTTGGGAGCCTCATTGTACTCATCTTCTTGTGAATGAGTGCATTCGTCACATCTCTTCTTAGAGATAAGATGCCACCAATCGAGCAATTTTGTTTCATTCTACATTCTTACAGTTTCAACATATTCTCTTTACTAATAGAAGTCAAATTTTTAATGTGTCTTTATGTGTTTCATTGCTATACATCTGTGTTTCATTTTGCTCCATTTATAAATCTATATCATTAGTAGAGTGCATCATCCTCTTTTTCCTCAAACAACTTCAATATTCATGACCACATCTATGGGATTCTTTTAGATTTTTTCAAAGCATCTTCCTATGAGGGTCATTCCTAAAGCTATGCCATAAGGGGTCCACTTTGGAGACGTCTTCAATTATACCCATAACTTCTAGAGGCTTCTAGAATTCTTCTAAAGTTGACATCAATGACAACCAATTTTCCATCAATCTCCCCCTTTGGCATTGATGGCAACACTCATGATCTCTCTGCGACCAATGCTCCCCCTATATTCATGCTTCTATTATTTATCTTTCCCTTTGAAATCAATGGAAAATGGTAAATCCACCTAAAAATATACCTTCTTCTGAAAATCTCTTTCCCAATATTCATGCTTCTGAATTTTCTTGCCTGCTCTTTTTTTGTCTCTCCTCCGGTGTTTTTTGTCCATTGGTGCTTCTTGATGATGTAAACCACTAACATATATAAAAATAATTCATTAGTGATATAATCATTTAACAATCTAATCTTCCTAGTTTAACTCTTCCTCGTGATTTCTCTACTTGTTTCTTCTTTGCAAAATGTTGTGTAGATCACTATGGGGAAGAAAATACTCCAATTTTCTATCGAAGATACTCTAATGTCTCTCTTGGGAGAGGTTTGGTGAAGATATTCACAATCTATTCCTTTGTCCCAATGTACTCCAACTTGATATTTTTTTTTGTAAATTTTTCCCACAGAAATTGAAACTGGATCAAAATATGTTTGGTCTTGGAATGCATCACTATATTCTTGGAGAAACTTATAACACTGGTATTTTCACAGAGTATAGAGATGATATCATCATATTTTACTTGTATTTCTTGCAATGTTTTTTTCATCCAAAGAACCTGAGTACAACATGTTGTTGCTGCAATATGTTCTTCTTTTGTTGTAGACAATGATATTGAGGACTGCTTTTTACTTAATTAGGATACCCGACAGTCACCCAAGTAGAAGGCTACTCAACTAGTACTTCTTCGATCATAAATTATTCCTATCCAATATGCATCTATGTAGGCGACCATAGTCAACTCATTCCCTTTTGGATACCATAATCCAAACTATGTTGTTCCTTTAAGATATCTAAAGATTATTTTTACTTCCAACACATGAGTTTCCTTTGGTTCTTCATGAAATCTAGAAACCTGTCCAAGTGCTTACATTACATCTAGTCTTGATGTTGTCACATAGAGTAAGCTTCCAATCATTGATCTATATAGTCTTTGATCCACTTCCTTAGATTCATCATCTTTACTCAACCTGCAACCAGTCACCATAGAAGTACTTACGGGTTTTTAATATTCCATTTCAAACTTCTTCAACATTTCTTTGATGTACTTGGTTTGGGAAATATAAATACCATCATCCAGTTGAGATATCTGAAGTCCCAAAAAGAAATTCAATTCACCAAGTAGTGGCATTTCAAACTCATTCTGCATGTCCTGGGAAAACTTCTTACTCATATTGTCATCATCACTTCATAAATTCACCAAGTAGTGACATTTCAAACTCATTATGCATGTCTTGGAAACAATTCTTACTCATCTTTCCATCATCACTTCATCAATTCACCAAGTAGTGACATTTCAAACTCATTTTGCATGTCTTGGGAAAACTTCTTACTCATTTTTTCATCATCACTTCCAAAGATAATGCCATCCACATATACTTCAATGATAAGTATGGTGTCCCTATCAATCTTTACATAGATATTTCTATCTACATTACCCTTTCTAAATCATTTTTGTTGTAAATACTTGTCCAATATTGAATACTGGGCTCTAGGGGCTTCCTTAAGTCCATACAAATCTTTCTTCAATATGCAAACATAATTCTCTCTTTATGACAGTAGAAACCCTTTTGGTTGTTCAATGTATACTTCTTCTTCTAATTCACCATTTAGAAATGTTGATTTTACATCCATATGATATAATTTGATTCTATTGGAACATGCATAGGCCAAGATCATTCTGATTTATTCCATTCTGGAAATAGGGGGAAACATTTCTTCAAAATCTACTCCTTCAACTTGAGCTTGTCCTTTTCATACTAAGATTTCCTTGTTTCTGGTTACCTTTCCATATTCGTTTGGTTTGTTTATGAGCACCCATTTTGTACCAATTACATTTTTGTACTTAGTTCTTGGAACCAGTTCCCATGTTTCATTCTTCTCTATTTGATTCAATTATGTTTCCATGGCCTTGATCTAATGTTCATCATTATTGGGTTAATCAAAGTTGTTGGTTTCAACTATGGATAACAATGGTAGGTGTATATGTTCTCATGTATGTACTCATCTTCTTCCTATGGTTTCTATTTCTGCATTTTTATCTCCAATAATTTGTTCTGGTGGATTATTCTTCTGAACCCAGCAGTTAAGTGTCCTAGAGGGAATTATAAAGTTGTACCAGTCATTTTCTTCTTATTATGATTCTAACGACTTCTCTTCTTCTTATTCTTCTTATTTTAGTTCTTCTTATGCTTCCTACTCTTTAGAATTTTTTCTTTCTTCTTTGATCCTAGACACAATTGTTTCATTAGTATTTACATTTATTCTTTCCACTATATTGTTGAGTCTTAGGTTGGAACATTTGTATGCCTTTCTTTTTCTTGAGTATTCAACCAATATTCCTTTATCAACTCAAGAATCGAATTTTTCAACTATGTCATCTTCTCTTTCTATGTAGCCTTTGCTTCCAAATACTCTAAAATGATTGATGTTTGTTGATATTCCCTTCCGTAACTCATATGGAGTTTTGTAGCTGTTACTTCTAAGCATTCCTCTATTCATTATATGAACAGTTGTGTAAACTTCTTGTACCCAAAATACATTACTCAACTTGGAATCTTTCAACATGGTTATGGCCATTTCTGTTATAGTTATATTCTTTCTTTCAACTACTCCATTTTGTTGGGGTGTCCTAGCCACTGAGAACTGTATTTTTATTCCATGATCTTAAAAAAATTACATGAATTATTTTTATGTGAACTCACCTCCATTATCTAATATTAAGCACTTGATTTTCAAAACAGTCTCATTTTCAACCATCTCTTTGAATATCCTGAAAAATTCAAATGCCTTTGACTTTTTCTTGAGAAAGTTGACTGCAGTCATTCTTGTAAAATCATCAATAAGTAGTATGAAGTATTGTTCTCCATTTAGTCCTTTTCTTCTCATTGGTCCACATATATCAATGTGCACAATCTCCAATGGTTTTTTTGTAGAGTATTCCTTCATTCTAAACTCAGTTCTTATTTGTTTTCCATGCAGAAAGTGCTTACACATAGTATTGATTGGTTTTGAAATTTTTGGCATCTCTCTTACCACTTTCTTTCTGCTAATCTTGACAAGATTGTCAAATTTCATGTGACCCATTATTTTGTTCCAAAGCCAACTTTCATTTTCCTTTCCTAAGAAACATCTTTCCTTTCTAATATCATTTAAAATTTATATGTTGTTTGGAGTCCTTACTGCTATAGCCACTAATTTTCCTGATCCTTCTTTTCTTATCTCACACCTCTCTGAGTCAAATAGAAGAGTATGTCCCTGGTCACACATTTGAATCACACTTATCAGATTATGCTTGATATTTTTGACAAGTAGTACATTTTCTACCATGGCATCTTTGCTTCCAAGCTTGAATATACCTTTTCCTATCATTTTGGTTGAGTTATCATTACCAAATGAAATCCATCTCTTTCTTTATTCATAGCTACAAACATGTCTTTGTTACCTGTCATATGCTTTGAACAACTACTATCAACATACCAATCACTTCTTTTTCTTTGGGCTTGTAGAGAAATAGAACATTCTTCAATATTTAGTTTATCTGGCCTTATCCATATTCTTGATGGCTCTTTTACATGACTATTAAATTCCTACTTTGGTTCCTTTGGAGGAACTGTCAATCTGCAATCTTTGGCCATGTCTCCAAAATTGTTGAATTTATAACATTCTACCTCATCATTTATTTAGCCAAAAATGTTATAGTTTTTGTTGTATGCTTCATGATGTTTTTTGAGATGATTCATTCTAGAGTAGCCTTCATAATTTATTCTATTCTTTGTATAGGTTCTACAATTTATATCCTTGTGCCCAAATTTGTTACAAGAATAACATAAACCAAGAAAAATAGTTTGGTACCTGGATGTAGGATATCTTCTGAATGGTTTTTCTCTTTTGTAATTGTTTTCTTGATTTATTTCCATAGTTTGTTGTTGATTTTGAAATATGGATCTTCTTATGTGGTGTCATTCTTATGTAATCTTCTTCTTGATTTCTCTTGCATTCTTCCTTCTTAATGGGACCTCTAATGACTTCTACATAAATTATTTGTTTTTCTTCTGTTTGTTTTCTCATGAAGCTCGAACCCTTCTTATTATGTGTTTATTTGTATCCCAGTCCGGAATTGCCATAGTATGGCCTTTGACTACTGATGATTTCATCTAATATTTTTGTATTGTTCTATTGCATGTCCTTCTTATGAAGATCCTTCCTTACTGATACTATTTATGCTTCCAAGTTCTCATTCTCTTTCTCTTTTTCTTCTAGTTGGATTTTTAGTATTTCTTCAATCGTTTTTGCTTCTTCCAGTTGGAATTTTAGGTTCATAATCATCTAATGATATTCTATGGAGTTGAGATTTTGAGAATCCTCTTTTATCTTGAGTAATTATGCCTTGAATGATTTGTTTTTCTTCCTTTCTCTTTTTAGCTCATCTAAGGCATGGATTAGTTCTCTCTCAGATCTACTTCACGTTCTTCTTCATAATATTATTCATCATTTTCTAATGACATGAACAGTACACTTGTTGAATCATTGTTGCTATCATCATCCTCATCTGATCAAGATCTATCCTCTTTTGAGTAGAGAATTTTCTTGAAGTTTTTTTTTTTCTTTTTTCTTTTCTTGTCTCCTTTTTTATATTTCTTTTGTTTCTTGGAAATTTCTTCTTCATCATTCTATTTATTCTTAGCATATGGACATTTATTAGCAAAATGACCTATTTTACCACAATTAAAACATTTAAAATGAATCTTACCTTTGTACTTGTCATTTCCTTTCTTTAATTTCCTTACGAAGTTGGTCATTTCTTCATCTTCATCTGAATAATCACTACAACTACAATCTAACTTTGGATTTTTC
The DNA here is from genome assembly GCA_000966675.3 of Picea glauca. Lineage (NCBI taxonomy): Eukaryota > Viridiplantae > Streptophyta > Pinopsida > Pinales > Pinaceae > Picea > Picea glauca. The sequence goes on along the minus strand of JZKD02S0423878.1, from coordinate 171,522 downwards.
TTATTATTATTTTTCTTCTTGTATGATTTGAACGTTTCTTCTTCTTGGATGGATTGTCCTGCTCTATTCTCATTTCATAAGCTATAATAATTCCATGTAACTTGTCCATGCTCAACATGGAAATATATTCTCTTTCTTTCAGGGATGAAATTTTTCAATCAAACCTCAGTGGAAGAGACCTTAGTACATTTTAAACCACCATTGGGCCTTTAACTTATTCTCCCAATACTTTGATAGAGTTCATAATTTCATCAACTCACAGAAAGTAATTTCTAACGTCTTCATCTTCCTTCATCTTCAGTTGTTCAAATTTATCTCTATAGGTTTAAAGCTTGTCTCCTTTTACTTTGGAATATCCTTCGTAAATTTTTTGAAGTTTGTCCCAAAGATCCTTTGCAGTATTGCAATGCACAACTATGACAAATATTGAATCAACTAGATTACCTATAATAGTACTTTTATCCTTCAAATTGTTTTCACTAAGTCTCCTTCCATCTTTTTCCATTGGAGGAGTGGAAGGTGTCATATATTCGTCTACTAATTATTTCCCAACATCAAATCCTTATTCTTGTCAAAAAAAAATTCATCCTTTTATTCCAGAAGGAATACTTCTGACCATCAGACCTTGGCACTCCATTCTTAGTGAAATCCATGATATATCATCCAGTGGTTAGACTGATTTTGAAGGAACTTGATCTTATACCAATTGTTGGAATACTGAGAGGGGTTTGAATCAATATTATACAACTTTTAATACTTTTAACAAGAATATGTAAGCATCAATTCATCAACAATTTATCACTTATGATTTCATTCAATATATTATGAGAAATGAAATTCAACAACACATAACCATAGATGCACAGTACACAAGAATTTTACATGGAAACGAAAATGGGATAAAACCATAGAATGATTTCTTATATATATCAAACATTACATTCATAGGAAACACCAACTTCCATATTCTCCAACACCAACTGGAAGGAGGCTCCAACCCTCTGTTTATAGGCTCCAACCTGAAGGAAGCTACAACTCCCCAAATTCTCCAGATCTAACTTGAAGAAGGCTCTAATCCCCTAATTTATAGGATCCAACCTTAAGGAATCTACAAATCCCCAAATTCTCTAACTCCAACTGGAAGGAGGCTCCAACCTGAAGGAAGCTCCAACACGCTATGTTCTTCGTCTCCAACCAGAAGGAGGATACAACACCCTTTCCTTTCCCCTTCCTCCCCCTCTGAATTATAAGTATAGATTCAACTTGTCATTGATAATCAACCTATCACTGATAATCAGCTTGACATTGTCTCTTTCACTTTCATTGTATTTTTCATTGTCACGGTATCTGTCACTGATATTGATATCTCATCATCAACATCATCATCAAAAATCCAGGTCTACTCAATAATATGCTAAGATCACTAAGATCATATCTCATACATATGCTCAACATCATAAACATATTCCTCAAACCATGTGCCAAGAGCATGCCTTAAGCCTGTGTCAAACCATCCAAGATATTCCTTAAGAATATAACTTAACCATCAAAATAGAACGCATAGAAGGCATACCTTTAGTCATGTATCAATCTTGTGTATGTGATCACAGATCTGTGGACCTTCCTCAACTTCTTCAACAAAATGATAGCATATTCATTTGAATTTACTTCAATCTCACGAGATTAGTTTTTGGATTAGTCACTACTACGAGGAAAATCCCCCTATACTAGGTCTAGGTACATGCAGAGTGTTGACTTTCCTTAAAAGATTGTTTTACCCTTAAGCTACCCCAAAAACTATCTAATAAAAATGATGAGAGATAGGAAATAGGGTCAATGGGTGAACCTCCAGTCCTTGAGGTTGGCGTAGACCTCTTTCGCTTGTTGCAGCCTCCTAGATTGGGGTCTCCTCCCAAAGATGACATGCAAAAGATTAGGAAAACAATGCTACAACACATGAAATCTCTACTTATTTTTTTCAAGGTTTATATATATATATATATATATATATATATATATAAATTCATAAATCAATAAAAGAATACAAATATAATATTTTGGGACAAGGACAAACTCTTTTATTAAGTTTCAAGACAAAAATGATTACAACCTTTGTCGGCAGCTGCTCCACAAACTAAGTCTGGGCTCCTCTACCATGGCTCTAAGTGCATCAATCTCATGCTAGCTTCTTACAACCAACTTATCACTTAGGTAAGGAGAAAGGGTTTTATAAGGGGAAAGAATTGGAGGGCAATGTTGAGGCTAAAACTCAGAATAGGATGCAAAACTTGGTCTAAGAAGGGGAAGGGATTTTGGCATAGTTTTCTTATTCTTTTTCTTGTATTGTCAAATGACACACCAATACCTCTTTTTATATGAGAAAAAGATGGTTATTCAGTTTGGGGATGAGTTACAAGGGGTAAAATGGTTAGAAAACCCTCTATAGCCTGTAAACTCTGTCGAATTCCTTGCAATTTTATATTTTTTTCAAATTTTGGAGGTAAACGTTGGCTAAATAGCATGCAACTCATGTATGTACGTTGGATAAATAGCATGAAAAACATGTATGTACGTGGGATATTAGTGCAACAAGGTGCGTACACTATCCAAAAAATAGTTTTTTAAGAAGCAGTCTCAACAATATTTCGTCAAAGTCTATAAGTGGAAAGTCCAATGTCTTGTATGCATAGGTAAGGCATTTTTGGAATATAACAGATGCCCCCTAATGTGTGAGGTTAGAAGAGAAAATGATGGCTGAAATACATTACAATATCTTTGCATAGTGGGAAGGCATAGAGTTGAGTGAGCCCAAGGCAAGTGTTCATGAGCATGTCATCTACAAAAATAATAATAATCTCTCTGAGGCAGGCATACCCATTCTCGGGATAAACTAAGCATGGTTTCCAATCATGTAAACTGCATATCCTTCTCACATATGACTACTAGAAGAAATTTCCATATAACGTACAACTGCGAATAATACACAGCGGATCTATGTCTCAAGATCATTTGAAGATATACAAGTACAATATGATATGCATATTCAAGAAGTGTCAATGCATGTGGATGGATATGAAGACTTCATCACTCTATAAAAAACTTCAAGATATTGAAAATATCAAGTAGGTGTACAATAGGAGTGTAAGACTCACTACCTTGAGGTCTTCAACGTGTCGTCGAGGAAATACTAGAGGATCTCGATCATCAGGCAAAAAACTTCATTGATTTTGAATTTGAACTTGACTAGACTCTTAGGATGGCCAACTCATGAAATTCAAGAGATAAAATCGTAGAATGGTCAACTTAGGTTGGATAAAAATTCCCTTAGACAAAATAACGAAAAAATAATGAGAATCAGGCAGTGTAATATTGACATAAGTTTGTGATATAGGAGGCACCACAAACTCTCCATATGTTTGGAATAGTAACCAAAGAGAGGAGGACATAGATCTATGTAACAAGAACAACTTGCTAAGGTCATACTGGATCCCAATGCTTGGAAAACAAAGGGTAGGATGTGCTTTTTCTAAGGGTGACTATCTTGCTTCCAAAAAAAGAAAATGTATATCCTATCTCCTCTTTTTGGAATATTTGATTTTTTTGTCTTTTTCAAATTTTTAACGAGCTTGAAAAAGAATAAAAGAATTCTACGTTACAAAGGAGGAACGAGTGTCATGGGAAATAAAACTATTTCCAAGCGCATGGAACATACTGATGCTCAATGCAAGGAGACATGTGAAAGATAAGGACTCTCGAGAAAATTCCTCCACGGGTCAAGGTGTTAGATTGCAAGGGCAAAGAGTGCTACAAGGCTTACATTTAAGGAATTATTTTGAAGGCTCAGTTAATAGCAACATGAATCTATAATTAGGCCAAAGACGTAAGGATGAGACATGAGATGCGATTAAGTATGACACAACACAAATCCTTCCATGTGAATTTTTATGAGCCCAAAGAAGGTAAGTTCAATGGTTTTTCATGTTTAGAGATTATGAAAAACACTAAAATATGACTCCAAAGTGTTCCTCTTTTGTAATTAGTCCATTCAGTTCAAAAAATGGTTAAACTTATACTAAAAGGACGTCTCTTCAATACCATTTTAACGAGTGTGATTGAGACAATATCACTCGGCTATCTTTTCAATTTTAACGAGTCTTAAAAGAGATTAACTATGGAATCATAGCCTTTTTTTGAATCTAGTCTCCTTATCCCAAAAAAGTATAAAATATAACTTAGGAGAACTCTCCCAGTGAGACATGTCTCCCGAGGCATACCTTTTTCCTTGATAATCTATTAACCAAAAAAAGGGTTAAACTTATGCCAAATAGATATTCCTTCTAGACCAATTAATGAATGTGAAAGGAACAAGGTCACTTGACAATATTTTCACAATTAGAGAGTCTGAAAAGAGCTTAACTATGGAATCCTAGGGGGTTCCTTTTTCGTAAGGAATATCCAAGGCTCGAAAAATAGATAAACCAAAACCAAGGAAAATGGGATGCAAAAATTGGGCTAAGAAGGGGAAGGGATTTTGGGAGAGTGTTTTTATTCTCTTTCTTGTCTTGTCAAATGACACCCCAAGACCTCTTTTTATATGAGAAAAATATGGTTATTTGGTTTAGGGATGGGTTACAAGGGGTAAAATGGTTAGGAAACCCTATATATCCCGTAAACTCCACCAAATTCCTTGAAATTTTATATTTTTTGCAACTTTTGGAGGTAAACGTTGGCTAACTAACATGCATCTCACATATGTATGAAGGCGTTGGAACCAGGACGAAGAGGAAAGAAGAACGATCGTGGGAAAAAAAGCATGTAGAAAACTGAAGTAACAACTGGCAGAAGAGTAGCACGCGCGCATGCAATAAAGCGTGAACAAAGGAAAGCAACAACTAGAGGAGGAGTAGCACGCGTATGGGAGAAAGACCTAACGTAAGAAGGGTTAGGGTTTTTGTAATATTTTGTAAAAGTTTGAAGAGCCCGAAATGTATAAATATAGATACAAAAGTATCATATAGGGGGTTAGTTAGTAGTTGTTAGAGATTCTCTGTAATATTTTGAGCGGTACGGATTGATTTTGTAAGTTGTTGAGAAAAGGAGACTCAAGGAGAGGTATATATGAGGATTAGACTGTAGGTCGTGGAGCCTGGTGTGATATAGTTCGCCTCACATAGATCTTACCTAGTTTTGTGGAGAAATGTAAGTGTGAGGCGCCGGAAATGCAGAGCTATCATAATACAAGAGCCAAGAGCCAACTCTTTGTGGGCGTAGCCTAGGAGGGGGTGAACCATGCTAATTATCGTGTAATGTGTTAAATGTATGCATGATTCTTCTTTCTTTCAACAATTGATGGTTAAACTTGATGAATGTGTTAATACATTGTTATGAATCTACTTATACTTAAATTTAATTAAACTGTGGGATATTCGTATGAGAATCCAAGGAATAAGTACTCTCCCTTACAACTCAAGGTATCTAACCTTATCCGAGAAACCCCTATCCCCTACTCTATCCTAGGCTATAAACACCTGAGTCTTATAGCCACCCATTTAAAGCTATCTCGGGTGAGACTGCGCAGCTCTTTCTGGGCACTTTGTTGCCTTCTGGTTTACCAAGAGGGTCGATAGTTTTAAAGGGTTTGTTGGAACCCCGAATGACATGAACCCTGGGTCAATAACTTAGACAACCCAAGAAGGGAAGAGAGAACCAACAAATGGTTATGTTGTCGTGTTAAGAGGAAGAAGAAAGGACTAAGTAGATGAGATGGAATGAATAAAGAACCAAAGGAAGAACAATGAGCCGTTATAAGGGGATGTTGAGACCTTGGAACCCCACGAGAGAAGAAATCAAGGGTTGGTTGAGAACCACAAATATAGAGTTTGCACAGAAAGACAATAGAAACCCCAGGATCACACTGCATAAATACCTGGATAAATACATATTTACAGATTTACACGAAGTTTTTTTCTGTGATTTTCCACATCTACTGCAAGAGTGGATCTTAAGGTTAAAGGATAACCACGTGATGAACCATATTCGACAGCTAGATTGGAATCTAGTACATATCCAACAACTGCATCAGGTGAACAACAAATTCACCTACGTAATCAACTTTTGTCTTGATAGTATTGTTGCAGGCTTTATCACAGAATTCACTGTAGACACAACAAAGTCATACAACACAACCGAGCAAGAGTTCCTACGAGGACCTAGAGGAAGGTACATCCAATCACTACATACCTCTATCAAGATACTGCTATATAACAAAGGTGTAATGACAATGGAATCAGACAACCAGACTTCCCTTCATGCATTGGCGAAGGGGGGAAGCAGTGATAGAGAGAGGAGGAATGGAAGGAGGGTAGGATACAAATAATAAGGAGGAGGAACCCTTGGACCTGATCTTGATGGATGACGACCAACTCAAGTGGATCTTGGCATCATCAGGAATGACGTGTAGCGGAGCACCCTACCAATATAAGGTGAATACCAAGAAGAGATTCGTAGCCGAGAGGGAGGGCTTGGCCAGTGACGAGGAAGAGGTAGAGGATCTCCGGGCTGTGGAGCAAATTGAGGAAATCCTGCGCACCACATACAAGAGGAAAACAAGAGGCCCAAGAGAAGGAGGAGAAGACAACCATCCCTTCAATATTAATGTTAGTGTGGAACCCATAAACCCATGTGTGACCAATACACCAAAAAGAACACCACCATTTAGACAACCAAAGTTCGTAGGAAGTCTGAAAACAAGAAGTACATCAACACAAAGGGAAACAACTGGAGGAGAAATTTCAGGCAACCTTAGTCAAGTATCTACAGCACACGAAGGAGGGAGTAGCTCAGTATTTGGAATGGTAGGACATGATCCTACTATCAGATTACCAAAGTTTTTAGGAGAAGCAATAGAAGACCCCGAGAAGCATATATTCATTTGCACAAAGATCTGGGAAGCAAAGTAGGTCATTGATGAAGACACTAAACTCACGTAGCTAGCAATCACACTAAGGGACCATGCAATAGACTAGTACATGAGTCTAGACACAAACAATGTTCTCGAAATGATAAGGACACTGGATGACATTAATAAACTATTGATTAATGAGTTCCAGAAGCCGATCTCAGAGGATCAATACATGAATGAGATGATCGAAATAAGACAGAAACCATGAGAATCGGTATGGGATATTGATCAAAGATTTGAGCGATTAAAAGGAAAGTTAAAATACCTTATGACCAATATGCAACATCGACACTTGTTTGTCAACTCGCTACTCCCACACTTAAAATATCTATTACGACAACAAAATTTTCAGACATAGGTAGAGGCTCTGCAAGAAACCTTGCAATTGAAAGAGAATCAGTACCAACAGATGGACCCGGCTATTGAAGAACTAAAGAAGGATCTAAATAAATTAACATTTCACCTGAACCAGAATAAGAACAAGGACAAATGAGAAGATGTTTGGTGCACTACCTGTAGGATGGAAGGACACCATAAGAATGAATGCCCAACATTCGCACAGTATATGGAGATAGGGATGCCAAACCCACTATCGCAGGGGGGATTATGGTGCAAAATATGCAAGAAACCGGGTCATGACCCTTACCACTGCACAAAGATGCAAAAATACCAAATAGTCCCCGAGACCTCATTTCACTTTTTGCAAGTCAGTCGGCCATGACGACAAAGATTTTCGAACTATGGAGTTGATGTGGGAAAGAACATCAAACGCATACAGGGTACAAACAGAAATGATGACTGGGCAAGAAACAACACAGTTCAATCAAGCCCTAACACCATACAACACGTCGCAGTAGCAATATAATACTACGCCGCAACCTTACAATAACGCGTAGCCGCAGTACAACCCAGCACAACCCCAGTACAATATCGAGCAGTATAATCAGCGACCATAGTACAACCCCCCACGAGGTGACCACGCAGTATAATCAGGGACCACGGTACAATCCCCCACGAGGTGACCGCGTAGCTTATAGAGGAGTAGGACGAGCCATAGGAGGTTTCAGACAGGGCAGAGGACTCGTCACATGTCACACTTGCCAACAAACATGACATTATGCATGGGAGTGTCCACTACCACCAACAACTTGTATGTTGTCGTGCATTGGGCCACAATATGGAGGACTGTCGGACATTACCTGGAGAAATCCAGGAAAAAGGAACCAAAATAAATAGAATGTTCAGTGGATTTCAGTCAAAGCAAGGGATGACGGTCGGAACATCAATATAGTTTCTTGAGGAGGAACGAAAACAGGAAATGGCGTAGTTCGATAGGAACCAACGCAAAACCAATAGGTAAAAAAGAACATTGAACCCAAGAAGTAGTTCGGCATGCATAAGGAGAAGGAGATTTTTACAGAAGCCCGACAAGAATTTCAGAAGGAGAAAATTGCGCCGACTGCACAACAGAGAAAGGTAGCCTCGAAATATGAAATGTTGTCATCATTGGACCATACCAACAAAATACAACCTGAGGAACAAGTAAGTATGATCAAATACTTTCTACAATCATGCATCAAGATGTTAAATGATCCTTCATTTATCAAAATATTGCAAAACATCCTAGAAAAATGTAGCGGCGAGACAAAACAGAAGCCAAAATTGAAAACTGTCCACCACCTACACACATGAAGAAGAAAAGTAGGGAATTTAGATTAAATGCTAACATTGGGGATTTCAATATGGGAGATATTATACTAGATCTAGGATCCGCAGTGAATGTACTACCAAAAGCTACATGGAAATGCATGGGAGAACCTACACTAGGATATTCAACAGTTCAATTAAAACTAGAAAATCAACATAGAGTCCTACCAATAGGTAGACTGAAAGGAGTGATGGTATATATGGATGGTGTGCGCACAAAGGAAGACTTTTAAGTCATCGAAATAGTAGACGACACAATGCCTTACCCAACGCTACTTGGTCTGGATTGGGCATTCGACAACCAGGCCATAATTAACTTAAAAACCAGAAAAATGACATTTGAGTTAGGGGACTACAGGGTCATAGCCCCACTTGACCCATCAAAAGGTGAGAGGTTCATAGAACCCACTTGCCTGGATTTAGAGGAGATCGACCAGTTGTACAGAACAACTGCGTGTGATGCAGATTATATAAACCCAACCGTAGACGAGGTACTCAGTTGGTGGATCATTACTTCATGCGCAACAGACTCAGACATTGGGTTAGAAAACTAGCAGCAAAGACTACACGAAGTATCTACGAGAAGGTGTGCCAGAATAGACCACGCAATAATGTGGATTGGCACAAAAATCAGAGAATCACCCAGCTTTCATGGGCTAAATGATTTGGAAACTTTCTTGACACAATATGAAGATGAAGTATGCGAAAACCAGAGATTGCTAGTACTGGATTTAGAATTAAAGGCTACACCCTCCAGATGGTGGGGTGCACACAAAGAAACTATCACATATTGGTACCACTGTAAGCGATTACTATGCATAAGGTTCGACATAGGATAGACAGGTAACAAACAAAAGAAATATGAAACGCTTAGAGGCACATGGAGGCATGTAAAACGTTGTGGAAAATGACGCCACTGGAGGAATGGTCTCACCACTTCATTCATACTTTAGAAGGCATACCATCGAATTGGTATACAAACCAGGAAATGCATAAAGGAACCAAGACATGGGAAACACTCCAACAGAACTTTACAGTCACTTTCTCATTCAACCATGAGAACCCCAACATAGATGTGGCCTTGAAATGGATCAGAAACATCATATTCATTAAAGAACTGGAAGTAGAAACTATCACATAGGTACAATAGAGAAATAAGTAGACAATCAAGGATCTACTGTCATGCTACCACGTACAAGAGGAATCTCCGGATGAAGACAATCCATGCGATATTCAGATCGAAGAATTTGAAGGCGAGAGAGATGTGTAAGGACCACCCCTAGATTCAGAGGTCATCTCTACACCAATCAAGATAAAGGAGGTTAACATAGGGACCATCGAGCAGCCCAAGATGGTCAGCATTGGAGATTACTGGGACGAACAGACACTAGAAAGTATCACAGAATTTTTGCGCGAATACAACGACATTTTTCCCACAACCTTTATAGAGATGAAAGGAATAGTCGGATAATTAGGAGAAATGAATATAACACTCAGACCTGATGCGAGACCCATTAAACAATGACCATATAGATTGAATCCCATATATAAACAGAAAGTTAAAGATGATATCGACAGGATGATTGAGGTCGGCATCATCGAACCAGTCGAAGAATCAAAATGGATAAGTCTGATAGTAGTACGGGACAAGAAACAGGGAAGAGGGATCAAAATATGCATCGACTTGAGGAAGTTGAATGATGCATTCCTACACAACCCATTCCCCACACCATTCATAGACTAAGTACTCGAGAACGTAGGAGGCCACGAAGCCTACTCATTTACCGATGGATTCTCAGGATACCATCGGATTAAGATAGAATAGGAGGATAGACACAAGACCACATTCACGACAGAGTGGGGATCTTATCAGTATACATTCATGCCATTTGGACTGAATAATCCACCCACAATATTTTCTAGAGTGGTCATCACAACATTTAAGGAATTCATCCATCCATTCCTCGAAGTATCCCTGGATGATTGGACGGTCTATAGCCTATTAAAAAACCATGTGGAAGTGTTATGAATAATGCTAGAACGATGCAGACAATGCCATATATCATTGAATATCAAGAAATGCATATTTGGAACAACATTTGGGATACTGTTGGGACACATAGTATGAAAACAAGGTTTTCTAGTGGATTCATCCAAAATCGCAGTCATTGGTAATCTACCAGCACCAAAAATAGTCTGCCAACATAGAGAAACATTAGGACATACGGGATATTACAGGAAATTGATCAAAGGCTATGCGCAGATTATAGTGCCAATGGAAAAACTATTAAGAAAGGATACAAAGTATCAATCGAACGACAAGTGCCAACATGGTCTAGATACCCTAAAGGAAAAGATGGTCACCGCACCAATATTGGTATTTCTAGATTGGGAGAAGACATTCCATGTACATGTAGATGCATCAGCGATAGCACTTGGAGCTATCTTGGCACAACCATGACCAGGATACTTGGATCACCCGATAGCATTTGCAAGAAAAAAAATATCAGATTTAGAACAGAATTATAACACGACAGAAAGAGAAGGCCTAGCTATGGTTTATGCACTACATAAGTACAGACACTACCTATTGGGAAAACACTTTAAGATGTTTACATATCACTCAGCCATGAAATACCTAGTCAACAAGCTAATGTTGGGGGGGAGAATCTGTCAATGGTTATTACTATTTCAAGAATTTGACTTTGAGGTAATAGTTAAACCATGAAAATTGAATGTAGGATCTGACCACCTATCGAGGGTCACAAATGGAGAGGAACCCGTGAATTTAGAAGAAAACTTCCTAGATCCACAACTATTCTCAGTATAGATTGATGATGAGTACTTCACAGAGATCATCCAGTACTTAAGCACAGGTACTATGCCGAAAGAATATACCATTATGCAGAAGAAGAACCTGGTAGTCCGCTCAGCTGACTATCAATTAATCGTAGGACATCTATACCAAATGGGCGCAGATCACATATTATAAAGATACATACTAGCCCATGAACGACTAAGGATTTTAGCAGAAGCCCACGAGGGAATAGCAAGAGGGAATTATGCAGGAAAATCTACCGTGCAGAAGTTACTACGCCCAGGATTATGGTGGCCAACGATCCACAGAGACTCGAAAGAATACTGTCAGCAATGTGATGTCTGTCAAAGGGTAGGCAAACCCAACATAAGGGACGATATGCCACTATGACCACAAGTGACACTTCAGATATTCGAAAAATGGGATATAGACTTCGTGGGACCGATTAACCCACCGGCCAAAAGAATGGGTGCAAGATATATTATCACCGTGTGGCTTCTTGCACCCATTGCGGTGATAATACTCACCAGTAAAAGATTGCAACACTGAGACAGTTGCACACTTTCTGCTTGAATAGGTAATTACTAGATTTGGGTGCCCAATAATTTTGATGAGAGACCAAGGAATGCACTTCATAAACAACACCATCCAAGCAATGATGGAAGAGTTTGAAGTTCACCACTAGAAAATCACACTGTATCATCCACATGTGAATGGCACGGTAGAAGCCTTCAACAAAATTCTAGAAAATGCCTTGACAAAGATATGAAACATCAATAGGGACGATTGGGATCTCAAGATACCAGCAATACTATGGGTGTATAGAACCACTTGTAAAAAGATGACTGGCCACACACCATTCAAACTAGTCTATGGTCAAGAAGCAGTAGTGCCCTTAGAATTTTTAATACCTAGCCTATGTGTAGCAGCCATTACACAAATGACAAAACGAGGTGTAGTACAGGAAATACTGAATCAAATATTGGCAATGGAGGAAGACCGAATCTTGGCAAGATTCCATCAACAAGTACAGAAAGAAAGAGACAAAGATTGGCATGACCACCACATCAAGAGGAAGACGTTCAAGGAAGGAGATCTAGTATTACTCTACGACAGTAAAGTGTTACAGCACCCAGAAAAGCTAAGAATGCATTGGCTAGGACCATACAAGCTAAAAGTTGTCATGAACGGAGGATCTGTACAGTTAAGAGATCTATCATGCACATACCTCAGAGGAATGGTCAATGGGAGTTGGCTGAAGCTGTACAAGGACAGTCGACCACCCACCGTGCAGTAAAAAAAAAAAAACATGAAAACAACATGATGGAAAAGTCACATATAAAACACGAAGCCAACAAGGGAAAAGATAAAGACCATATCAAAAAAGGAAACACGTGGGAAATACAGAAAAAGAAGGCTGATAGGACAACAAGAAGAAGAGTTAAAGCAAGGCAAGGATGGATGGGATGCCACATTAAATGTGCCAACTAGAGATGACAGAGCAGGCATAATGGAAAGTAAGAAACCGTCGCGGATGCATTGAACCTACAATTATGGTGCATTAATTGCATGATGGAGGAAGCATCCTCGAAAAGATTCATGATGAGCCCATACAACACACGAGCACAGTAGCAGTTAGTCTATTCACGGAAGGAGAATAGGAAAAGAGCAATAGCATCAAGAACGAACAAAGTGAAACCATAGAGCTCACCAAAGCCATTCAAACCCCTCAAACGTTCGACAGACACCATTATGGCACCACCAAAGCTCGCGGAACTAGGCCATATAGCCATATCAACCAAGGCTCAGACAAGGTCTCAAGGATCACCGGAAAAAAGAGAACAACAACCACCAAAAATCATCGATATTGATGAAATCCCTTCGCCAGAGGAAATTCCAGTAGATTCCACACCCATACTTGAGGAGGCCCTGAAACCACAAACAGAGGCCATGGAAAAGGATACACCAACAACGACGCATGAGCCCCAACACAAATAAGAAGATACCCACCAGGAAATACCACAAAAGAACGTCGAAGCGACCATAAGAGCCACTAGAAGCACACAAAACCCAGAAGAAGAAGTGCAACCCGACGTCCCACAAAGACCCATCCCAGATTCTTTTTCGGCCAAACTGACAGGTGAAATGGCCACAGCTTGGGAAGAATGGATGGCGAAGGAGAAACTAGAAGTTGTTGGAACCTCGATCCAACCATTGCGGTAGGAGGACCGAATTCAGATACCAAGCTCACCCCGAAAGAAATCAGCTGCAGAGATTGTGCTACCTCTCATACCAGAGGGAGTACAGGTGGACCCACAACTATTAGGTCATGTTGGGAAGCTCAAGTATTATGACCATGTTGTAGCAGATGACACCAAATATCTAGATCTTGTACCATAGGTCTTTATGCATAAAATAGTCATGAACCAACTAGGAGAAACCATCACTCAACCACACCAGTGGGCCACTAGACTGGACATAACAAGAATTCTAGGGTTGTTGAAGATACCACACTTTGGCAGAGGCCAATATGCGATGGCATGCGTCAAAAAAATATCAGCAGTTACGCATGGAGGGGACATATGGCTGGACAAACTCATCCACATAACGGTCGAACTTATCACGCAGATAACATGCCTACCCACCGGGGGTTTGGATCCCGCGTTGATTCTAGACGATAAGTCCAAGGAAAAAGAATTGGCAAAAGAAATGAAGAAGAAATATGACATCGATAGGGGAAAAAGAGGCATTATAATTAAATGGATCAATGATGCCACGAAACAATTAGGCGCAAAGATCTTATCTTATAAACTGCTACAAAAATGACGCAAAGACGAAGTACCAGTAGGAGTCATTGTTGTTACAGCTCAGTGCGCAGAAGGCACCTTCATGAGTTGGGTGCCATACCTATCAAACTTGTTCCAAATAGACTTTAAAGACACGTAGGATGCAGGTACGAAATTTCATTACTCATGGATGATCACTCTCATAGATTTCATGGGATGGTGAGAACGAGAATATGATGTCTTTGCTACCACACCATAGTCAGGGGGAGTAAGATATCACGTCCTGAGAGCTGGGCCACTAGCTAAGCATAAGAAGGAGAAAAAAATTGTATTCGAAGCATACCTACGGGAGATACAAGAAGCCTTCAACCAAGCATGGAGAATAACACTAGAGGTTGTCGCACAATACAGGGACATCGCTAATTTATGGGCTAGGCGATAAGCCATGTGGATACAACCAAGGTAGGACCCAGATAAACAGTGGCTACAGATGCGCTATTGTGTCACCGAGGGTGATATTGACATGATCATCAGTGAATGGCCTGATGAATGGAGGATTCTAGCTATACCCAGAGGAGTACCGGGACAAACACCAGAAGGAGGGGTAGTGTAGGTGGAGACACAGCCTCCACAAATCCCAGTACCCAAGAGACGAAGAACGGGCTAACCCAAGTCAACTCAGGAAGATGACGACTCAAAGCATCCAGGGACCCATAAGGGAGGAACATAAGCCACTTAGCTGACCAATGGATAGAGGAAAATGGCTGAGGGAGCACAAGAAACTGCACCAAACCCCATCACACAGGAACTAGGGGGGCTAAGAGACCAACGGTACAGGATGTAGGTGCGTGCAAGAAGATGAAGGCACAACGACCATGAATAGACTACACAATCATGGAGGATGATGGAGATATGATTGACAGGATGGTCCAAGACTTCCTCGTAGAAGATTTTGATCACACCGTACACCACAGGGACAAAATGCAGAAGGAACCGACAGAAATGGGACAAATCCTTAAGAAATTTGGAGAATCCCAGATCACGAGTAGTAGTAGAGGCATAGAGACATCGACCACACAGACCACAGAAAGGGTGGAGGTAGAAAAATGTGACCCAGTTCTTCCGATACCACATGCACATTCCACAATCTACATAAAGCCTAGCATGTTGCGAATGGATGAAATTGTGGGATAGACACCACTAAAGGATTTGGATCATATCCAATTGTTATTGACATGGATTCCATAAAAATAATTACACAAACTAAAGGTTAGCATTGACCATGAGATACAAGCTCGATCACATAAAAACTTAGTCAAGCTACAACAAGCAACAAAGAAATGGGAAGCATTGGAAATAGTTTGCGCACAGGCCCAATCGAAAACTAAGGAGGAGAAAGAATGAAGAAATGAGTTGGAACGCAGAGTGGAAGAATTTATTGGGAAATTTCCAACTACTACGCAAGGAAATGAACTCCCAGCCATAGAGAAGATCGACCAAATTGCACAGGAAATTGATCAGTATCAAAAGGAGATGGAGACTCTCTGCAGACAAATTAGACTGACAACTCCACCAGTAGTGAAGGAGAAAAGGAAGTAGGAAGCAACAATGCAGCTGCAGGAGCTAGAAAATAAGGTCAGCATGGTAGCCAACTTGCTCGATAAAGAAACGCAACTTTGGACAAGGCTGGAAGAGGATCCACAAGTCCAACACTGAGACAAGGAGGATGAGAGGATAAACACAATGATCCAATAACTCAAGAAGCGACATAAGACCATACCAATTCCAGAATGAGTCAAGGGAATGCAAGAGATGAAGAAGATACAGGAAGAACTTATCACTACGCAAACACATAAACAGGAGCGTCAGGCTCAAATAGAATCGTTGCAGGAACGGGTAGCAGAAGTACTCGCACAAGTAGAAGAATCCAGAAACTAGACAACACAGACTCAGCTAGAATGTGCAGAACTAATGAGCAAGGAAGTGGAAGCTCAGACAGTCGACACCATCAAGGAGAAAACCATGCAGGCATTGACAAAAGTAGAAAAGTTGCAGGAATAGTTCCAGAGAATCACCAAGGAGATCAAGAAAACACAAAGAAACTAGGTGACTAGGGACGAGTCACATGTCAGTGTTGGGGGCCTGTTGGCACCAGGCCGAAGAGGAAAGAAGAACGATCGTAACAACTGGAAGAAGAGAAGCATGTGTGCATGCAAGAAAGTGTGCACAAAGGAAAGAGATAGCTGGAGGAGGAGAAACACGCATATGGGAGAAAGACCTAACGTAAGAAGGGTTAGGGTTTTTGTAATATTTTGTAAAAGGATGAAGAACCCGAAATGTATAAATATAGATACACAAGTATCATATAGGGGGTTAGTTAGTAGTTGTTAGCGATTCTCTGTAATATTTTGAGTGGTACGAACCAATTTTGTAAGTTGTTGAGCAAAGGAGACCCAAGGAGAGGTAGATATGAGGATTAGACCACAGGCCATGGAGCCTAGTGCGATCTAGTTCACCTCACATAGATCTTACCCTGTTTTGTGGAGAATTGTAAGCGCGAGGCATCGGAAATGAAGAACTATCATAATACAAGAGCCACGATCTAAATCTTTTTGGACGTATCTCAGGAGGGGGTGAACCACGGTAATTATCATGTAATATGTTAAATGTATGTATGATTCTTCTTTCTTTCAACAATTGATGGTTAAACTTGATGAATGAGTTAATACATTGTTATGAATATGGTTATACTTAACTTTAATTAAACTTTTGGATATTCATATGCGAATGTAAGGAATAAGTACTCTCCCTTACAACTCATGGTATCTAACCTTATCCAAGAAACCCCTATCCCCTACTCTGCCCTAGGTTGTAAACATCTGAGTCTTACAGCCACACATTTAAAGCTATCTCGGGTGAGACTGCACAGTGCTTTCTAGGTGTTGTGTTTCCTTCTGGTTTACCAGGAGGGCTGATAGTTTTAGAGGCTTTGTTGGAACCCCGAATGACATGAACCCTGGGTCAATAAGTCAGACAACCCAATAAGGGAAGAGAGAACCAACAGAAGGCTAACTAGCATGCAACACACATATGTACGTGGAATATTGGTGCATCAGGGTGCATAAGCTATCCAAAAAATATTTTTTTAAGAACGAGTCTCAGCAGTATTTTGGAAAAGTATGTAAGTGAAAAGGCCAATGTCTTGCATACATAGGTAAGGAATTTTTGGACTATAACAGTCATAAACCTTAAATTTAAACAAGTATAACTATGTACTTGTAATGGATAAAGGTATGAAACTTGTACTCAATCTTCTATAATATCTTCTCTAAAATTCCTCCAAGTTCCACTTCTTGAATCATCCCTGGAAATGAGTTATAGAGAAAATGGTAGACCTTGTTGAATTCTGGCCTATTTCGGAAAGAGAACTTGTAGAGAATGCCACATGATGAATATTTTATATCGTGTTCTAAAAATTGCACACAACATACTACAGACTGTACTCTTTTCAATGCAATTGGTCTCAAAGAATTTGGATCCTCTTAGAACACATCATCACAATACTTCATCCTCGCTTGGAATTTTGCTCTTCTTCACTTCATATTCCCTCTAAAATTTGCCTCAAATTTGCTTGGTTACCTCAAATAAAAATCACTTGAGTTGATGTTACAAATGAACTTATAGGTTCCTTATTTATACTAGATCTGGAACCCTCTTTTGGGCCGACTTGACCCAAATAAAATTCAAAATAATTTTTAGTGATTATTACATTAGGGGCGACTTTAGCAACAATATCCTTAATATTTATTTTAATATTCATTGCAATGTGGCCGACTTGTAACTTCTTGTTTGCAACAAATTTTCCTCATTTAATTAATTTTGGGTCAGCTTGTCACTTCTTGATACAATTGTTTAGGGATTATTAACCATACTTCAGGGATTCCATATTCAAGAGGGCATATCTCCTCCACCATGAGGAACCACTTGGTGTACCACCTATCATTGGAAACGACATGACAAGGACTATCCATCTATGAGATATTTAAATGAATTAGTAGAGTCCATCATCCTCTTTTTCCTCAAACAAATTCAGGATTCATGACCACATCTTTGGGCTTCTTGTGTATTTCTTTAAATCATATTCACGTGAGGGCCATGCTTAAATATATTCCATAAGGGGACCACTTTGGAGGCTTCTTCAATTATACCCATTACCTCTAGAGGATTCTAGACTTATTCTAAATTTGACACCAATGAAAACCAATTTTCCAACATATTGAAGTCTAAAGGGATAGGCACCACTAATAGATTGACTAGAACATTCTTCCCACCAAAGGTGATAGACAACTGAGGAATAATCCCCATACATTCATTAGGTGTTATAATGAAAGCCATCATCTCATTGGTAGCTGACACAAGCTTAGGAGAACCCAATGCTTACCAAGTTGAGGAGGATAAAATAATTGCAGACGATCCTTCATCTACAATAGATAAGTAAATTCCCATTGAATTAACTTTAACCCTTATCTGGAAAGGTGTAGAAGAAGGAATATGAGGTTTAATAAGATCATTCCAATAAAAGGAAACCAGAATAGGGCTTGGATAGATCGTACTCAAAGAGAGTGGAATGACCCCTTGTTCAAAAGGTACTAAACTAGAAATGCTAAAGAAATATCCAAAAGACACATCACTCCCTGAAAGAAGAGTGGGATCAGCTGAAGATTGCATCGGTGAGACCACTTTGGTAGACTCATCACTCTTCAAGAGAAAAGTGGGATTGGTAGAAGATTTCATCAACATGAATACTTCCCCAACCATTGGTTGAATAGGATGTTAGACAACATGGTGAAGAGATGCATCACCCCCTAAAACGAGAATGGAATCATCCAAATATTGAATCAACACAACCACTTCATCAACCAATGATTGAATAGATTGTTGGGAAATAAAAAATGACTGAAAACTAGAAGGGCCTTCAAACAAGGACCAATATCTTTGTATCATGGAAATAGTATGGCACAAATGAGTAAGGTAATATCCCTTGCAAAGATTACAAGGTAACTTGGACTTACATCCTATATGTCTAGGTTTCTCAACATTATCAATGCCCCCAGCATGACTTGCAGTGGCTAGGTGTTGATCTCTGACATGAATTGCAAAGGTTGGTGACATTTGTCCAGTATGACTAGCAGTGAATAGACTCATGCCCTGATGACTCTATGTTTTTCCAATTTTTCTTATGCCCAAATCTCTTTTGCATATGGAAGTTATACGCTCTATGGTTTTATTTAGCTCTTTTTAAAGGTATTATCAAGCTTTGTGTATCAATTCGCCATAGAAAAACATGAGGTATGTGTAATTGGTGTTTTGTAATGATTTTATGTTAATTTATCTTCCATTGAGTGATTATGATTTCTTAACATCTCTCATTTTCTCGCAACAAGACAAAAATGTGATCTAGACCTCCATCCAGACCTTTATCCGACCATTTTTCTAGGCAGTGAACTTCGAGCTCAATTTTTGGGAGGATGAATCTGAACCTGAAAAATATGACATATGGGTTTTGTACCTAACATGCCCAATTAGGTCCCAATGGGCCGTTTTCTAAAATTTTGGACTGATTGAGAGAAGTTTGTGGTCCTCGATCCAGCCCTCCAGCCCTCAATCCGATACTCCATCTGACACTCCCTCTGCCACTCGATCTGACACTTGGAGCACAGTGGAGTTGGAGGTTAGCATATTGGTGAGCCTCAATGGGTGAATCAGAAACATTGGTTTTGTGCCCTCTCACTCCCTTCAGCTATGGAACTGATCGCATTCAGACTTGGTTAGTTTTAGCACCCACTATTTTGAGCACATGAGGTTGTTGGACAATATTCTTTTTGTTGATGGAATTTAATGTATTTGGATTACCGAGAGGGGGGGTGAATCAGTAATAGCATAATTATAATCCTTTTTCTCCAAATAATCCAAGTGTTATATCAATGTAGAATTATTATCCAATAATCAGCAACAAAAAATTAGCAATCACACACATACACAGTACACCAGTGTTTTATGTGGAAACCCAAATCGGGAGAAAACCATAGAATGCTTTATCTTATATGTCTTGAAGAATTACATTCATTGGAAGCACCAACTTCCTTTGTTTTCCAGCTACAACTAGAAGGAGGCTCCAACCCCCTAGTTTCTCAGGCTACAACCTGAGGGAAGCTCCAACTCCCCAATTCTCTGGCTACAACCAGAAGGAGGCTACAACCCCCTATGTTCTCTGGATAGAATCAGAAGGTGGCTACAACCACCTATCCTTTCCCCATCCAACCACCCTAAAGTAGAATTAGAATGATGGAACCACTATCACACTATCACTGTGAGATATACCACTGTAAAAATGTACCTATAAACCTAAACCATGCATCAACCATGCATCAACCTGTACATCAACCTGTAATGAACCTGTACCAAGCAATCTGTAATCAACCTGTACCATAAGAAAATGAAACCAACCATGTACCAAGTATGTACCAATGATGTGTCAATTACTCATCAATATGTACCAACATCATCAACTATACACCTCATGTATGTGCCAACTCATCAACTACTTGTCTCAAGCATGTAACCAACTTGTACATCAACCAAAATCCCTCATCAATTTCATCATCCAAATATGATTTTTAACTCTGTAATAGACCTGGTGTATATGGTCACATACCTTCAAACCTTCCTTAACTTTAACAACAAGAGACTATCATTTTCATCAAACGTTTCTTTAGTCTCACAAAACTAGTTTTGGATTAGCCAACAACCCTAACTTGAAATAATCATAACTTTGTACCTGTAATGAATAAAGATCTAAAACTGATACACAATGTTATTCAATGTGTTTTATGAAATTCCTCTACGTGTCACTACTTGTAACCTCTCCGAAAAGGAGTTATGGAAAAAATGGCACACCTTGCTGAATTTTGGCTTATTCTAGAGAGCGACCTTGTAGAGCATTCCCTGAAAGAAATATTTTTTGAATTGATATGAAACTATTAAAAAGAATACTAAATACTGTACTCTAGCCAACACATTTTGTATTACTGAATTTGGATCTGTTATGAAGAAGTTATGACGTGTTTACCCGAAACACCTATTTTTGACTAGTTTCAGGACTAGCCACAAACCCTATTTTCCATGGAGTGTAACTCCAAAAATACAATGACCCACAAGCTTAATTGTTTACCACAGATACATGGATATGTTTCCTCAATGGAATAGCAATTTCACTATCTGAATCATTCTATAAAAAACATTATTACGAAAATGGTGAGATGACTTGAAAAAAAACATACCTTAGAAAGCATCATCAAAAGTATTTATCCTTCCTTGAATTTCGGCCTTCTTTTCTTCACTTTCCTCTGAAATTCAGCTTAGATATCCTTTGGTTACCTCAGACACATATAGGTATTCAATATGTTCAATTGTTTCTTAAATGAGAGAGCCTTGCCTCTTATTTATACTCTCCAAGTAGCTTCCTTAAAAACATCTTCTAGGTCACTTTGCCCACTTTCCTTATTTTAGGGTTAACCCACTTCTAATTTCTCCATTAAATTTACTATTGAATTAATTTATTTTGTATTCACTTTGAATTATAGTACACTGATCACTTCACTTTATTATTTACCTTTTAAAATATCTTAAACCACTTTGACTACTTTGACCTTTTGGGGCTTCTAGATGATATATGAGGGTCCTCCAACTTTGTAAGGCCATAACTCTCAAACCGTGAGGATTTATGTGGTGTTCCACATACCACCAGAAATGGAATGACATGTAATATCCATATAGAATAGTATTACCTCAAAATATATCAAAACTCATATCATTATCCATCAAACAAACTTGGGTCCTTTACCCAAACCTGGGTTCTCCAACTTCTCATGACCATAAATCTCTAACCATGAGGAGTTATGTGGCGTTCCACATACCACTGGAAATGGAATGAAAATCACTATCCATATGGATAGTTTCACTGAAAAATTCACTTGTGTTCATCTCATTATTCCACAAATAAGCATGGGTTCTCTAACCATACTTTTAGGATAACTCAATCCGCAAAGCGTCTTCCCGCGAGGGATTTCACCATAAGGGGACCACTTTGGAGTTCATCCATTTCTACTTATTATCAACCATGACAATAAAATAACAAGTCAGATTTACATCAAACAATCTTTGGTCCATTACCCAACATTTGTGCTATGGGGCTTTCTTCAAGGGTTGACATCAATGACAACCAACCTTAATCAACAGTTTTGTAATGATTTTATGTTAATTTATCTTCCATTGAGTGATTACGATTTCCTAACATCTTTCATTTTCTTGCAACAGGCCAAAAATGTGATCTAGAACTACATCCAAACCATCATCCAGACCTTTATCCAAACCTTCATCCGGCCCTTTTTCCAGGCATTGAACTTCGAGCTCAATTTTTGGGAGGATGAAGTTGAACCCGAAAAATCCGGCATATGGGTTTTGTGCCTAACATGCCCATTTAGGTCCCACATGTGCCGTTTTCTAAAATTTTAGACAGATTGAGAGAAGTTTGTGGTCCTTGATCCAACCCTCCAGCCCTCAATCCGGTACTCCATCTGGCACTCCATTTGCCACTCGATTCGGCACTTGGAGCGCAGTGGAGTTGGAGGTTATCATATCAGCAGGCTTTGATGGGAGAATCAGAAGCATGGGTTTTGTGCCCACTCACCCCCTTCATCTATGGAATTCATCGCATTCATACTTGGTTAGTTGCAACACCCGCTAGTTGGAGTGCATGAGGTTGTTGGACAATATGCTTTTTGTTGATGGAATTTAATGTATTTATGTTTTTAGAGAGTGTCGATCCTTCCAGTGGTCGACCTCTCAAGTTTTGTACACACTCTATAAATACTTGTTGGTCTGTGCCACCAAGAGGATGGTTTTTATATATACACACAGGAATCATCTTCAATTTCGATGTAAACTTTGTTTTAGTGATTAATATCAATGTCATATTGATTTTGTGACTGTGTTTTTACTTTGAAGTAGTGCCACGACTGTCTGGAGGGGGGGGACCAGTGGTCTGGGTAACTTGTGCATAAAAATATATACTTATATTTCTGTATTTGGATTTTATCACTTATTGATTTCAGATTTCTTCTTTAAATTGTATCACTGTGTATATCTCTTCTAACTTGCAGCTCGCTTCTTGGATTGTATGTGTATTACAAAGCATTTATAATCATCTATATTTACTTGTTTATATTATGATACCTAACACTTTTTTATGCAGGTTGCAATTTAATTGTTTATAAGTTATTTACCTATGCTATCATAGCTTTCTATTTTTGTTTATAAAATTGTAAATCATTCCATAGTTTGGTCACTTATGCAGTGTTTCTCTTAGCCATATCTACTTTATTGGATTAGGTCAATTGCTTCTTGCAGATTTACATAAATTTTTCTCTTTATTTCCAACATTAGAATGCTAGGATCATAGTTTATTTTGAATTATGAATTTTTAAATTATATCCTGGTTATGATTTTTAATTAGAATTAGTTATGAGTTTATAGCCTTGCATGAATTATTAATTTTGTACAGAGTATTTTCTAGTATCAGTGTGATAGAACAAGTGATTCATTTTGAATCTCTTTGCACAAGGTTTATAGACTATAGTAGACTAGTGTAAGGATAAGAGTAATTGTGAGCTTGTCTTAATATAGGGTTCAGTTTGAAGAATTGATGTTGAAGGCATGCTTACTTATTCAAATATTACTTGCTTATTCAAAGAGTTTCTTTCTTAGACTAATTGTTCATAGTGATGGAGTTCTCTTCAAGACTTGATTACTTAGAATAATGAGCTCACCATTCATAGTCGTATATTACTCTGTAAATTTAAATTAAAGATCTTCATTATTTGAGTTTATTGTCATTAGATTAGGCTAGGATAGGATAGATTAGATCTCTAGACCTACACATGCAGTGTTGGCACCTCGAAGTCTACGAGCCCCGGGTTGACAATTTAATGTCGAAATAGATAGCATATATTTCACTCGACACTTTTGGTGCCATTGTCGGGGAGTTGGTAAATGGATTAGAGCATAGGTAGGTAAGTTGATTTTAATTACACAACAAGGGTGATGAGAAACTTTAAGACGAGAGGTAAGAACCTGTGCATCCATTTTAGTGGGTTTCTCCAAATCCTTGTTATTCCCTTTCTGCAAGAGTGTTTACTTTTTCTTCAAGTTTTCTCACTTTTCTTTGTTTGTTTACTTTTCTTAGTGTGTTTACTTTCTTGAAATTTACTTTTCTGCAAGCGTGTTTATTTTCCTACGAAAGTGTGTTTTATCTTTCCTACAAGGTGTGTTTACTTTTCCACAATTTAGTTTTCCTTCAAGTGTGCTTATTTTATAGAAAGAGTGCTTTCTTTTTATTTATTTTATGCAAGTTTTATTTCTTTCATGCAAGTGTGCTTCCCTTTCACAAAGTGTGTTTATTTTTCCTTCTAGTGTGTTTAATTTCATACATGTATGAGTTTGATTTTGTTGTTGCAATCGTATTTTATTTTACGCTTTGATTTCTTTCCTGCAAGTGTGATTTATTTTATGCAACTGTAGTGTGTTTGGTTTGCACAAATCTACTTTAAATATGTATTTCATTTTTTAGGTAGTTGTGATTAAAATCTTAAAAATATATATAATAATAAAAAAAAGGTTGTTTTGAGAACCCCAGACACTAATCCATGTGTGAGGCAAGATCCATAACCCAGTAGAATGAATTCGAAGGTGACCATTAGTTTGGAAGAACTCTCTCAAATCCTAACAGCAGCTGGGATTTCACATTTTCAGGAAGAACATATATTGAAAATAGTCAAGAACTTATCTACCTCTTCAAAAATGATAAAAGAACCAAAGTCCCATGATCTACAAAAATATTCTATTTGCCAAACTTCAGAAGGAGATGAAAAAATGGAGACTACATCAGATGGAGAGCGACCATTAAACCCTGATATTGAGGAGTTCTTAGCAAATCCTTTATATACTTTAGAAACCAATCATTTAGAAGAAGAAGATCTGCATGGCATGATGGAGAGAATAGAAATTATTGTTGATGAACATCAATATTACATTGAAATTTGGTTTCAAGAAGTCATCAGGCCACAATACTATTCTCTTCTTCAACACCTTCTGATGGAAAAACAAGTAGGTTGGTTGGTTCTTCATATCCAGGTAATCACTGCGGTAACTTTTCCATATGTGGATATGGGTATTGTTATCCCTCTATAAATTCCCAGAGGTTGTCTCTAGGTAGAAGAAATTTACTAGAGGTAACTTTATCCAACCACTTTGAAACTGGGATCTAGCCCTTCCAATTTCAGAGAGGGATCTCTCTGTAAAATTTAACTTTGTTTTAGATTTTAGATGTTAGGCTAGTTAAATAAATGAGACTGTGTTGTTTGTTTTATAAAAATGGCTGAAATGTCGCTTACGCATCCATTGGTCTATGGGGTCTATTTTATAAAGCTCGAGATCAACGTACAAATTTATATAAGGTATTCTCACAGGGAAGAATAATGCAACTGTTAGATTCTTTAGAATTAAATGATGGATAGCAGAAAAGATGAGATAATCAATTATAACCAAGAAGAATTTAAGAATTTATTAATCATAACATCAGAAGATAAACATTTAGATCTTTAAAAGCTAGAAACAGAGTATACAAAGATAAATTATGCAACTTCAACTTTTTTTAAACGATCAGATATAGAAAACATAATTGATTACGAAGATAGGAAAAACCATTCAACTGAGAGAAGAAAACATCACCAATAGCTAACACGCAGGAATCCTGTGAAATGTCCTTTTATTACTGGTAGATCTCTGATAAAAAATTACAGTGCTTACATCTTGCTTAGGCGTAAAGATCAACCCTCAATACTTCTAAGTTTGAAGTATTCATAACAAAAATTACAAACAACCCTGCCATTAATGATCAGGATGTGGAAGATTCTAAATCTAACTGACTGGATAACAAGATACAAAAATATAGGAACTAATGATGATCTGTTGTATCCTTCATGCTGATTTTGGGGAAGGCCATTAGTGAATCATTCACGTGACTTTGACTGCTCTACATGCTAACTTGGATGGTACACTTCATCTCTCATTTGATCAAATTGCACAGATCCTCCCATCTTTGTTGACTGGGAATGGTTACTTTGAGCAGTCTTCGATAGATTTCATCCATTTATGTATATTTGGAAAAAGTCGGCTTGGTGATGAAAATATATTTGATTTCATGTTGCATACTGAGGTCCAGCTACAGAGTTTCTAGAAATGCCTTGCCTGTTATGCTACCCTGAATTCCTAAAAACTTGGAATTGTCCTTGGCCACCATGGTAATCTTATGTTTGTAGTCAGAAAGGGTCATTAGCTTATCATTTAGAACCAACAAACCAAGAAGACATTTCTTCTATAACACATCAATCTTGCTGAAGAATCTTTGAACCCTGATATCCATGTTCTGGAATTTCTCCTCCAGCTGCAACATTAATCATCTTTTGGCCAGAAATCTTTTGACCTCGAGGATAGTTTATGTTCTGTCTTCAATCTTCAGGTCTTCCATCTCTTCCCTAGTTTTTGAATTCAGAAACTTAACGATTTCATTAGCTTCTGTGGGAATTTCCCCTATCTCTCCTTTTATCTTGTCTATGGTCTGCCTACTCCTCAACACCAGTTCATGTTGTTCAAACATGATTTGCACCATGGGCAATATTTCATTTATGGATTTGGAGATATCCATCCAAATGTTCTCCTTATCTTTTGCCATCGTTTTGCCTCCCACTGTTTGCTTTTGCAGCTGATGTATTTCCTGCTTGATCTTTTCTGATGTTTGCCTCTCAATGTTGTAGCTTGTATGGTAGGAAAACTTGAGCTCCTGGATATTCTCAATCTCTTTGTTCATTCTATTGATTTTCGTTCCTTGTAGGTTCATCTCCTCCATTGATTTTGCTAGCTCTATAGTGTTTTCCAGATCTGTCAGTGGGGTGGCTGATGGAATTTCTGCAGTGGTGGTTGTTGATGATTTTGTTTTGAGGGGAACTAAACTCAGTGGGATGACTTCCATGGGTGTTGCAAGTTCCTTCTCTTTTACTAGCCTCTCCATCCCTCCTTCCGTCTCTTTTATCTGTGCATTTTGTTCCATGATCAAATTTATCATCTCTTCCTTTCAACCTTCTGTCTCAGCCATCTCTTTGGCCTATGAGTCTTCTGTAGGTGGAAGTTTTAGTTTCTTCCTCAAAGATGCTATGGAAACATTCTTTTTCTTGAGCATCTTCTCAGCTAATTTCACATTTGAGGGGTCATACCCAATTTTGAGCACCAATTATTCTAAGGAATTAATCTTGTTATCCTTTGCAAAGGATGATATTTTCTCCATCTTTAATTGGGTTTGAACATTATTCAGAACAACCTGTAATTTGGCAGCAGAAGTGGAAGCATTGGCTAATGTTGAGAAAATTATTTCTCCAGTCTACCTATGTAGATCCATTTGATTAGTTGGTTGTACATCTCTGGTGTTAAACTCCAATGTAGCCCTCTTGTAATCAGTGATTTCTTTTGGATGGGGCACTTGTGCCTGCAAAAATGCCATGTGCATTCTCCCCTTCTCTATATCAAAAGCTGATAACAATCTGTGTTGTGGGCGTTTGCTTCTAGAATTGAGCATAGGTGTTGCTGGTCAGCATCTCATTTTTCTTCTTAATCAAATCATACTTTTCAAAAATGCTTAGTTTTGCAGATCCTGGTGGAGCTTGGGTAATCACAGTGGTAACAGTCTGCTTCTTTGAGGAAGAAGTAGACATCATTTGATGACTTCTTGAGAAAGGTGATGAATGCTCCCCCTCAGCTATTATGGTAGATTGGGTCTCTTCCTCTCCAGACCTGTCAGTAGTGTGAGCAGTCTTAGACCTTTTCTTGTACACCTGGAAGTCCTTCGCTGACACTTCAGTGACTGAAGGTGAGACATCCTTCGTGAGTGTTTTCTCCTTAGGTACCTGTGGTGTAGTGGTTTGTGAGATGACAACTGGAGTGGGCTGTGGTTCTGTGTCTTCCAAAGTGTTTACCTCCCACTTCGTCTGGTTTGCAAATTTCTCGATCTCTGGTTTGAGTACATGAGCATATGGAAAACTTTTGTTCTTCAATATCATCTCTGTAATAATCCCACACAAATCATGGTGCCACAGGAAACTTGTGCTGACCTTCATTTGTTTTAATAGTTTGTCTGTCTCTTCCCTGGTAGCTCGACTATTGCAAATAAAGGGTCTTATCTTCCCTTTGATTCTCATTTGTTGTTTATTTTTTAGAGATACAAAGTGTATATCGTCTGAATTGATCATTTTCCTAATGTACTCTAAGGCGAATATTCTTACAGGCAAGTATTTGGGCAGCTTATAGGGAGCTAACTCACACCCATATACTCTGATCTTTGTGTGATTCTGATACAAATACCAGTCTCCAGTCTTGGAGAGGTCCGAGAGGTGTAAGATTCTTTGGACCTCCTCATTTATCCTCAGCTCTTTTCTACCATTGAGCATGCTTACCATTGGGTGGTAAAACTGCTCAATAAATTGCTTGAAATTAAACTCGGTGGAGTTTTTTCTAAGCAGCGAAGTCCAAGAGGTGACATACTCTGGTTTACCATCTCAGTCCATTTTCTACATAGGGAATGAGAGCCTGTCTTCTTGAAAGAACATGAACATGTAAGCCAGTATTGAAGAATACTGGAACATGCCCTGTGTGGTGAATTTGAAAAGATGTTTGTGCATGTTATCAGCTAGAAAACTATTGTAGTCGAATTGGGTGGTGGTTTTTTCTTCGGCAGAGAAAATAGATAGGAAACCCAAGATGGGGTCATCTGCCCATTCGTCTAAGAAATAACCAAGCAGACAACATAATGATGAGATGATTTGGTTTCCCTTATCTAAAAACATGGAGGAATGGTAAGGGGGATTTTTCTTGGGGAATTGAGCATCCTGTGGGAGGAAAAACTCAAAAATATGAGCTCTCTAGGGAAAAGATAGATTCTAGTACTTTTTAGTTAGAACTTCAAGGGTGAAAGGAGAGGTGGATTCGGCTCTAGATATTTGCATCATTTGATCAATAGAATTGGGTGTGATAGTGAAAAGGGTTTCTCCAGACGATGAAACAATGGCTCTCTGATCGGGAAGGTAATGTGTTTGTAACTTGAGGGTGAACTCGGGAAAATGGTGGATGTGGGGAAACATATATAGGGGGATATTGGACTCGCAGAGCCCAATCGCATCACTTTGATCTAGGAAAGTGTCCCTGAACTAGGAATGCAATTCGGCAAGATCGAATTCACACCTGGTCTCTAAGATTAGGTAGTCTTTATCGGCTAGTGGGATCCGATCGAGATCAACAGGAGGCGGGAGGAATGGATTTTCCTCGACCTCTGATTTTTTAGATTTTGGCACCATCACTTCAAAGGTACCTGCAATTGAAACAAAAAATGTTAGTGGGTAATGGCTATGGCTAGATCGTTGACTGAAACAATGAGGTAAAAATGAGTTTCTGGTGTGAGGAGAGTGTGAATAGTGTGCAAATGGTGGAAATGGGGTTAAAATTGGGTGAAAGGGTATCCATTGGGTGCGGGGGATAGGTCAATAGACTAATGGATATGTTATCCTGTAATAAATGGCCAATAGATCACTCAGGATATGAGGTGTCAAGTGAAGGAAAGGTGACAGGTGTGCCAGGGTGATGTGGAGGGCGGTGATTGGAAGATGGGCGAAATGGATGTGACCTGTGACAGGTGAATGGAGGGGAATACATTGGTAGAGTAATGAGATGGGACTTATAAGAGGAGATAGTGGGATGTGACATCATGAGGCGACGGTGGTATAGGAGTTTTGGTATGGTAGTATGTCGGAGGGGGAGTAGGAAGTAAATGGTTTGGAGCGGAGGGGGTCCTACATAATGGATTGGAGACACATTAGGAAGGGGCCCACTGGGGAAAACCACCCATATTGGAC